>JAODAL010005994.1:0-137988 GCA_025379985.1 Phyllomedusa bahiana | reverse complement strand
CCCAAGGAAATATAGGGCACGGGCGTATATGGGGCCACGGGCGGTTTTAATAGGGCACAGCGAATAGGGGGGCCACAGGCAGGATATGGGGCCACGGGCGGGCTTTAAAGGGGCCACAGCGGGGAAAGGGGGGGCCCACGGGCAGGGAAAAGGGGCCACAGCAGGAATGGGGCCCACTGGCTTTATATGGGGGCCACGGGGCGGGCATTACAGGGCCACGGGCACATAGGGGCACAGGCACAAGGGGGGGTCACGGGCACATTATGGGCCCAGGCATAAAATAGGGGCCTGGGGCGGGTAAACGCTTTAAAAAAAAAAACATACAACTCCCTTAACCCCCCCCGGCGAGCGCGCTCCGTCCTCTTCCCCGGCTCCTCCGGCAGCTCCCCGGCAGCCCTCCCCAGGGCCATGACGCGCGTGCGCCCGGGGAGAGCAGCGCGCGATGACATCACATCATGCGACCTGGGCTGGCCACGGGCCCGGGGGTCCCAGCGCTGGAGGACCCGGCGGCCCCGCAGGTCGGCCCCAAGCCGGCCCCACACTGTCGCGAGCGGGGAGCGCTCGCTCTCTGCTCCGCAAACCCTCCTGTGTGTGCGCCCCAGCGACGCACATGCCTAAAGGGCCAGTCGGTGCTCCAAGCCCAGGGCACGGCTGGACCCGGGGGAGACTCGGGGCACAGGATTTTTTAATTGGGGGGCCCGAGCCCCGAAAAAAAAACACCCTAGCACCCCCGGTTGCGGGTATTTATCAGACACAGGGGAACCCGACTGATAGCAAAGTAGCTGTCCCCCCCTTATAGACATTGAAAGAACAAATTTTAAAATACTTTCTCCAAGGCAAAAAAAGGGAAAACCCGACACTATTGCATTTGTTTTTGGTTTTTTTGACAAGGAAGACGAGGGAGCAGCTTTTTTTTAATTTTGACAAAACTTACATTACTTTAATACATTTTTTTTTTTTAAGGGTTATTTTTCCCCGGGGGGGAATTTCCGGTGTGCTTTTCGCCACTATTTGCCCCTAAATTACGGTAACCCAAGTTCCCATAGAGAACTAGGATTACGCCTCCTCTCCCGTGTACAATAGTTGTATTGTACCGCGGGGAGATAATGATAGAAAAGATTCTATGGGTCCGCCCCCCACTCCCCCCCTCCGCCCAAGCCCCCAAAAGTCAGATGTAACCGCCGCAACACTCGTGTAACATACCCAAAGTTATCCGATGGAAAAATTTTGTCCCAGTTTGTAAATGTTTACGTTTGGACCCTGCACAAAAATATAGACAAACCTACCGACCCAATCGAATTGCAGGGAAAGACAGGTAACAGCCGAAAAAAGAAGCTTAAACAAAAAAAAACTACAGATGGATGTCAAATGTCTGCTCAAAACAGTGTACTTTTGGAATACGGGTATTGTTAGAATATACACATTTTTTCTGTACGGTCAAAAAGATGGAAACCCCCGCTTTATTTTGCTGTGTTTCTGGGTTTAAACATTTTGGGGGAATGATGAAATTTGCCGTGTTAAAGCTAAAATTCATACGCATAATAAAGCCGTAGAAATGCCCTGATTATGAACCGCTCTACGGGGTCATAAATCAGGGCATTCTAGTACTTGTATGCAGTCTGGCTCAGGAAACCACTTGAAAGTAAATACCTTTCCAGCAGTAAAATGCCTAAAAGCCGTAGCGAAGTAAAATATTTTAGTTTCGCAGGGCCTAATGCCCCCGCCTCCCCACCCCACCCCCCGAGATCAGGCCCCTTTAAAAAGCCCCACGGGCTGAGCATTTCAAATTTTTTAAACTGCAGCGGTTTTGAAAACCACCGCTGAAAATATGCTTTTAATGTACAAAAACAAATCCTCATTGAGGTAAAGGGGAAATTTGTTTTCTTTCAGATTAGGTTGGAATCCGCAGGAAAATCTACAAAAAATCCTTGTGTGAACGAGCCTTGGGGCCCCTTCACCGCTTATTTCGCCGCGGATGGAGCCGTACGCGTGTTTTTTCGCTGCGTACGCTCCACCGCGCAAAAATTATGGAATCCAAGCTCTCATAAAAACATGGATTCCGTCGCTCCTCCCCGCTCGGCGAATCCGCCGGGGGGGGGAAAATACTGACTTCCGGGCGCAATCCCGGCCTGGGTAATGAAATCTATGGGCCGGCGGGCACGCCCCCCCCCCCTTTTTTCAATCCCCGGGAATTGCGACCAATGGCTCGAAAATTAGGGCTTAAATAAGCGGGAACCGGGGCTTAGGCTATGTTCACACGGAATATTTGCAGGGGTACAGTCGCCCTGAAATTTAAACCCGGGTTTTTGGGATCAGCGAGGGCCCCATAACGTCATTACGGGGCCCGAATAAGTTTGTTTATACGGCAAAAAAGGGACGTATCTCGCCTCAGTCATTAGGGAACCCAGTTCCAAAAAAACTAGGGGTTACTCCCCTTTCCCCCGTTTCGCACAGTAGGGTGAGCAGGGAGATAATGACATGTCAATTATAATGAATGTCTAGGGGGCCGGCGGGTTGCCCTCCCCCCCCCCCTCGAGCTCACAGCGAAATTTGGGGGCAGATACGCCCCCCGCAATTAACCCCTGTAAACATAGCCTAAGTAAATTTTCATTATCTCCCCGGGGTACAATAAATGTTTTGACAAGCAGGGAGAGGAGGGAACCATATTTCCCTTATGAGAACTTTCGATTACCGAAAATTTCGGCAGCTCCCCCCCATATTAGAGCGAAAATACGACGCGAAATGCGCCAGAGATTACCCCGGTGAACTCCCCTTAGGGGAAAATACACAATTTTTTTTTTTTTCAACAAGCTCAGTGGTTTCTCCTTTAAAACAATGTTAAACACCATTGTCTTCAGACGATCGTGTCTTTTGGGCATAAAAGGGACCCGACAAAAACGACATGTCAATTTTTGTTCCGCTTTACGAAGACACCGAATTTAAAAACTATTGGCGTTACTGCTGCAAAAAAAAAACGCCCCAAAACACCAACACATTTTCTGTACTTTTTTGGATACGTTTCAGCGGTTTTTCCACATGTGAACTAACCTTAGAGAAAGGGTTTTCGCAGCAGATAATTGCACCTGACAACGGGAAAAAAAACCCTTTTAAAAAGTGTGAATAAAGTTGTTTCGCAAGTGCATAAAATAAACAAATTTTTTCTTAGTGAAGAGGCAGTCACAAAGTTAAAGTTAAATGTGGTCACATTCAGGCCTACGGGAAAATTGGGTGGATTCACCGTATTTTTATGCTTATTTTACAACAGTATTTGTAAAACCCAAAATAGGGAAAGAAATTTGGAGAACAAAACGTAAGCAAAGGCTTTACCCCTTTTGTGTTTTGGACCAATCCTGGGTTTTTACTTAAAATACATGTTCTAAGGGCCCCCTGTATGGAAAATGTCTACGTAAGACTTTTTTGTTGCCCATAGCAACCAATCAGAGCTCATAGCAACCAATCAAGCACCCTTTTCATTTTTTTCAGAGCACTATATGAAAGAAGGGGAGCTCTGATTGGTTCTATGGGGAAATGTGAAAAATGGAACAAAAAACGCCTCCGTGTAGCAGAGCTAAAAATTATACCAAATAGGAGTTAAAAAACGCTCACCTGGAAGGGTTGTCATGCAGCGGGGACAACACACACTGAAAGTTGGAACGAAAAAGGTTTCCCAAATAATTCCACGGTAGACAGCCGATCCACCGGGCATGAGGAAGTTTAAGAACTCCACGGAATACGAATCGGTGCCAAAAAAAAGGATTACGCTTGTGGAAATAAAATAATAAAACTAAAAAAACACAGTAAATTACCATAAATTATGTTTTATTTAACAATAAAAACAAATAGACAACGCGTTTCGTAAATGCCGGGTTTGTTTCATCAGGTCATAGATGATCATCTATGATCATCTATGACCTGATAAAGCAAACCCGGTTTTTGCGAAACGCGTTGTCTATTTGTTTTTATTGTTAAATAAATGACACTAATTTACTGGTAATGTTACCTAGTGTCTTTTAGCCTTACATGCCAACTCTCCCGCTTTTGGCAGGGGGTCCCACTAATAGGGGATCCCGGCAGAGTTGGCGAAACTCCAGCAGGCAGCGGGGGTTCTTTGAATGGCCGCGGTGCCAGAGTAGCGTCAGAACGCTACTGGGGCACCACCGGGCCGTTTCTATAGTCGGGTGAAGCGGCCGCCGCGGCCGCTCACCCGCCCGGCGAGTCTCACTGTGCAAGGAGGAGGCAGGAGGGATCGTTCCCCTCCTCCCTTCTCCCCCTGTATGTACAGCGCCGGTGTGCGTTGTACATACAGATCAGCGTCACAGGGGGTGTGACGCGCCGCTGCACTCACTCCCCCTGTGACGCTGAGTCGGTCGGCCGGGAGATGTCCGGAGCTGTCCGCGCTGCAGGGAGCCTGGTGAGGTAAGTGGCTTTTATTATTTTATTGTTCTTAGCTATAGGGGGCTCTTTCTGGCTAATGGCGGCAATACCTGGCTACACAGGGGGCACTACTGGCTACAATGTGGGCGCTACCTGGCTACAATGTGGGCGCTAACTGACTACAAAGGGGGTTCTACCTGGCTACAAAGGGGGCATCTACCTGGCTACAAAGGGGGCTCTACCTGGCTACAAGGGGGCATCGAACTGGCTGCAAGGGGGCATCTACTTGGCTACAAGGGGCATCTACCTGCCTCTAGGGGGCTACTACCTGGCTATAAGGGCACTACCTGGCTAGAGGGGGCATCTACCTGGCTTTCTTCCAAAGCCGTTATGCAGTTAGGTGGAGTGGGTGTGGCTTTTTGAAGGGGCATGGCACACCAACAAGATGGGCGTGTCCATGCAATTTTTTTTGCCACGACGCACTACGCGCGCTGCCCTCTTCAATCTCCTGCTTTTCCAATTTCCAAAGTTGGCAAGTATGCTTTTAGCTTTATCTATTTTATTTCCACGAGCGCTAATCCTATTTTTCTGGCTGCTGTATGTGTTGCTATGGGCAACAAAGAAAGCCTTAGACCTTGGCAGTTTTCATACATGAGGCCCTTGTTCACACGACGTTTTACGGATCCGTTTTTAACGTGTGAAAACTGGATGCAAACTGCATCCAAAAAAGCGGATCCAGAAAACGCAACAGCTGATCCTTTTTTGGATGTGTATTGGATGCGTTTTGCATGCGTTTTACGGATCCGTTTTTTGGATCCGTTTTTTCAATGCTTTATTTAAATCAACCTATCAAACTGCAATTTAAATATAATATAACCTATCAATGACCAAGAAAAAACCTATGATTTTAGAACCCGCCCCCCTATTTTTTTTTTTAATCAACCAATATTGAAACTAAATATATATTTAGTATACATATATATTTATATACATTTATATAAATATACATTTATTTTACTATTATAATACATTATAATATATATACATTTATATATATAATTCTATACATTTATATAAATATATATTTATATACATTTATAAACTAAATATAATCCAAACATAATATTCAAATTTTATATTTAATTTAAATCCAATGCGTTTTACGGATGCGTTTTTGGCATCGAAAGTGGATCCAAAACGCACCCAAATGTATGCTGCGCTTTTGGATCCGCTGTCGGGATGCCAAAAGCGCACTCCATTATTTCCTATGGGGATTTGTCTTGCGTAAAACGCAAGAAGAATTGACATGTCAATTCTTAAAACGGATCAGATAAGCGTATCGCGAAAAGCGCATCGGCAATCACTCGTGTGAACAGCGATGCGCTTTTGCCATTGAAAACAATGTTAATCACACTGACAATTATTAGATCCGATTTGCGGATCCGTAAAACGGATCACAAAAACGTCGTGTGAACAAGCCCTAAGTGTCCCACCTTCACAAATGGGATAGAAGGTAGATGAAGAAAGTGAACTAGGACACGGTTTAACATGAGGTGTAATTAATGGAATAAAAAAAATGCTCTGGCTTAACATTTTTCTGAACAACCAGTTGGACACTTTGATCAAATAGCTGCTAGGGCTGTCCCAGGGCCGGATAATTCTGTTTACTGCACTTAGAGGAACATCCGAATGAAGCGGCTAGAACCCATCAGTGGAGCTGATTCTTGGGGTCCATTCTACGGCTACTGTACTGGACTGCACATACCTCTTGCTTTCTGCCTCTCTTTCTCTGTGTTTCTTCCTCAAAAGCAGCTCCATGCCAGCTATTCTCAATCCAGGCCTGCTATTGTCAGTGGCCCACCTTGCCCAGGGACCTGCTGGAGTTTTCTCTGCTCCCCTATGGGCCACTGCAACACTGTGATCATCTATTTAAAACAGAGGTCTTAAACTGCGGCCCTCCAGCTGTTTGGAAACTACAACTCCCATCATGCATCTATATAATCTATTACATTGGGCATGATGGGAGTTGTAGTTTCTCAACAGCTGGAGGGCCGCAGTTTGAGACCCCTGATTTAAAAGCTAATATGCTGAACTTCACTGAGGAAGGTGTGAATTCAGAAACCCTGGCACCATGAGAGCTGGTCATGTCCTTGATAATGATTTATCTTTAGTGTCATAAACCAGAGAAATCACAGAAACCAGAGACCACACTGCGGTCTCATTATAGGACCTCAATAAGGGCTTAGGAGAGATCAGCTAAACAAGGATAGGGTTTGTTGGGTTAGCAGACTTATAGTTGGTGACTGCATTGACAGCGAGTACAGTTTATTTCAGTATTGTCAGCTCATATGACCTGCTTCCCCTGATGAACCCTCTTCGGCATGTTGGGTTTTTTTTGGCGTGAGAAACGGGGCAGGATATTTGGGTATATGCTTTATATTGTCTACCTCCATATGTTTCAATATCTAAAGGAGGAATCCATCTGGCCAGAGATTGTTAGGGAGATTGCAGGGTCTCCATGGGGCCAGAAATAGTTTTTGATGGGGTCGCCCTTTTCGGTGTGATGTCGACGTTCCCACTCAGGTCATAGGAGGTGGATAGATTGAGATATAGGGGCAGGAGCAGATGCTTCATTGTTTCCTCCTTTGGCTCAGACCTGTGGGTCAATGCATTTGTTGGATCAAGAAGTCGATTGATGGAGAAGAACGTCGTCTTTGTACAAGTAACCATAAGTGAATAAACTTCTGTTTCTTCTTTTTGAAGTGCACTGGTTACTCTGGACACATATGAAACTAATCTAGTCTATCCCTAGTTCTCTTTTGACCTATGTGTCCGGACTGCCTGTGAAATATAGGAGTTGTTTTTGAATTTTTCAAGTGGATTTATTATTAAAAGTTACATTTTAGCCGTTGGCAAGATTGATACTTTGAGTTTCCAACATGTCTAAGCCTATGTTCTGCCTAAGATAAGTTGCTTAGTAAAATCAAGTAAAAACCCGATAGTTGACCCACTAAAAAAGCCAACAGCGATGCGGTTCCAAATTAGCGCAGAGACTCCAGTGTTCACTGGAGATCTGCGCTAATTTGGAACCGTATAGCTGTTCAGTTTTTAGTGGGTCAACTATCGGATTTTTACTTGATTTTACTCCTCTTCCCCTGAATTCCTCCGCTTGGAAGGACCAGGACAGTGGAACCAGCAGCAAGCTCCTTACCGGGTGACACCGGTATTTCGCCTAACGGAGAGTTGTGCCTCCTTCATCAGCCCAATGGCACCAGGTGAGTAGATACAGTAACATTTTCTTATTACCATTGGTGTGCCACTGTAATACATGAGGGTGCGCTCCCGTATCGGCTTTTCTTTTTCTTGCTACCTTCATACAGATAAGATAAGATGCTGTCTCTGAAATATGCATGCATGCATGCGCAGCTGAGCAGAGCGTTCATGTTTACAGGGAGACAAATACCTTGGCCAACAGGTATCATATGTTTGGTGGTCAGTCCACCTTAGATAAGGAACGCAACTCTAATAACCTTACTGAATTATAAGATGTAGAAGTCGTCTAAGGGGATGTTCACACGGCGTGCTGGATCTGTTTTTGGATACGAAAAATGCTTTCAAAAGCAGTGTGTCAATCACATCTAAAACTCATCCAACATGCAAGTGGGTGTTTGTCTGCAACAGAAATGCACCCTATAGTTTAAAATAGGGAGTCTGCTGCGTCTTTCAGATCAAGAATTGACATGACAAATTTTTGAACGGATCAGAAAGACGCATTTAAATACAAATGGGCGATCACTGGTCTGAACTCTGATGGGTGTTTTACATCTAAAGCAATGTCCACGTTTACAGTCCAAAACACGGATCCAAACACGCATCTATAAATGGATCCAAAATCGTATCCACCATGCCGTGTGAACATCCCCTAAGAGCTTACTTTTTCAGTTTTCTGGGTTCAGTTTACAGAAGTATATATTCAAGATCTGTAAATGTTGGTGCTTCACCTTTCGGGGAGTGTAGCAGTACAGTATCTTCCTTTCTGAGAAAGCTTTTCCCAAGTACAAAGACACGTTTTAACTGGTTTTTTAAGCCTAAAGGCATCTTTAAAAGCTTGTATGGGACTTTAAAAAGGTATTTTTGAATTTTTCCACTTAAAAATGCTCTGAGGAAATACCACCAAAATTTCTGATTTAATTATGTTTATGCTTAAAGTAATCTTCCTCCACTTATTTTGATGTTTCTAAAAACCCCAGACACGAATTGTCTCCCATAGCAAATACCCAATAGGTAATCCGGATGGGCAGTTTAAGCAGATGGGGATGACTGGGTCGGGTGGGTTTGTAAAAGGTACTGGAGTCCTGCTGACTAACCCCACAACTGCCGGGAGCCCCAAAGTGAAAAAGACAAAGAGGCCCCACGATCCCCAGGGGTTCGGGTTTGGGGAAAATTAAAGGGTATTGGGAAGTCTCGGGCAGGCTCCAGGGAAGACAATCACATGTAGGGGTGTTGTGATTTTAAAAGAGGATCATCCCAAAATTAGTTGAGAGTGCCTTCCACACGATGAGTTGGCCCAGAAAATGCCAAGGAAAAATTCCCCGCCCATAACATTGCCCCCACCAGTTTGTGTTTTCAGCAAGGTTTTGCAGGGTGTTTTTTAAAATAATATTTCTTGGCTGACACCCGCATCCATCTGTTTGATGAAGCAGAAGGGGTAAGTCATTGAGAGGAAAACATTTTTTTTTTTTTTTTTTTTAAATTTAGAGTTTTATTAACATTTTCATTTTAACAAGACAAAAATAAAAGTCCAAAAGCTTGGATTGGGCCCATTAAAAATGATGACCAGGTGGTCCCGGGGGTTATACATAAAGAAAAAAAAAAAACTTGGTAAATAAAACAAAAAAAACGTGTAAAAAAATCCACGGGAGTCTTTCCAAGCCAGATCCCATTGTGTGGGTTTTAGGTGAGTTCCCTATCTTATCCTACAGGAAAAAAAAATAAGAAAGAGAAACGTACAAAGGGGAAAAAGGAAAGGATGGGGCTGACTCGGAAAGATCCCGGTGTGACATCTATTGTGGTGCGGAGGGGGGGGTTTAAGGGGATATTCGCCCCCCCCCCTTTAAACCCCGGGGTGCCAACTTCTCCTTACGAAGCCTTTGCCAACCCCCGGGAAAACCAAAAAGGGGCCCTTATACAAAATCCAGGATTCCATGTCTCGGAACTTCTTGCTTCCCGGGGCTGTGTGCTATCATTTTCCTCCATCGATTGTGGAGGCTACCCCCAAACCACTCTAACACTGGGGGGAGTAGTCTGCCCCCCTACGGGGGTTTTTTTATCGTCTTACTCCCTGAAGGAGGGCTTGTCAAAGTTTTTTTTATATGCCCCTACAGAAGAGTTGAGCAGAACAGTAAGTGGCTTGGAGGTTTGGGGATGGGGCCCCCCGTACAATCCTGAAGGGCCTGTAGAACCTTTTTTCCAAAAAGCCTGAAGGCCCCACATCCCCACCAGACATGAGTAAGTTCCCACCTCTTTATTACATCCCCAACAGATATCAGAGGTATTGGGGTAAAACTTAGGAGTTGGGGGCGGTCCCCCTTCCCAACGAGCAGGATCTTAAAAATTGTTTCCTGTCCCTTACATGGAAAAATCCCTTGGTGAAAGCGTGAAATTTTTGTTCCATTGATCTCTGTAAATGTTTTCGAAGTTTCCTTTCCCAAGTTCTAAGTAGAAAGGGAAAGGTAACTCCTCGGGAAAGAGCAAAAATTGTAGATTGGGAAAGGCATTTTGGGGTTTTCCTGCAAACAACATTTTCCCAAATGGATTCAATGGTCTTTTATAATCAATTTTTCTTAACAGAGGAGCAAAAAAGTGCTGAGTGGACAACTCATAATGGTACTTAGGGGATTGGGTTACCCCCCAGGGGGTCAGCTAGTGACGAATAAGTCCCCTTCGTGGATTTTTTTACAAGAAGGGGGTTTTTTTAACCCTACCTAAAAAGGATTTGCTAGTTTTCCCCGGGGGGAAAAAGGGTTATCCGTAATCGGGAGTAAAGGACCTTTTCGATCCAGTAATTTTTTGAGGGTTTGGGGTCGTCGTACCACAGTATGGTTGGGCCGTGGTGGACAAGATGGTTGGACCCGGGCGCTGCGATTTTTGGACCCAAGGCAGGGAACAGGGAGTAGGGGCTCACTGCCTGTGCTATATACCCCCAGAGCTTGTTTGGGAGACATGAATGAGATAAAAAAAACCTAGTATGGGAAGCGCCAGGTATAAAGTCTGCAGTCAGGCAGCCCCACCCCCCAGTAGTCTTAGGACGGGACAGAATTTCCCCCTGCGAATTCTTGGACGACGTGTGGACCAAATGAATTCGTTGAAGATCTCTGCAGTCTAATCCAGAACGATGCCGGGGCATAGAAATTGGTAGGTTTTGGAAATAAATAGAGCAGCTTCGGAAGGGACGGCATTTTCAAAATGTTCATTCTCCGAACCAGGAAAAATTTCTCTGGCCCCAAATTTTGTTAGAAAAGATGAGTTTTAGAAAGGGGAGGGATAAAATTGCTTCAAACAAGTGGGCGGGGTCAACCCGGGATTAAATTTCCCCAAATGGGAAAAATGCCCTTGAGGGCCAGGAAAAAGGGAAGTTACTTTTTCAGGGAGTCCACCACTACCTTGTCTAAGAAACCCCCAGAGCCTCAGATTTGGATAAGTTGATCTTGTAATTAGGACCATTGAGAGAAGCGTCCCAAACTGACATCGAGAGGGAAGCGAAGTATCGGATCTCGCGGGGTAAATAAGGAGATCGTCCGCAATGCGGAACATTTAAACTCACCTCCCTATTTTGATCCCCTTGATGTCGGGTTGGACCAAATAGATCCATCAGTGCTCCAGATGAGTACTACAAAAACGGCGATAGGGGAATCCTGTTGGTCCCTTTCCGGATCTCAAAGGCCCTGCGGGGATCCTTGACTTTAATTTCTAGCTAAAGGGGTTGTCGTGGGGGGGCCCCAAAACTTTGCAAAAAAAGTGGGCCTAACCCGACATGCGTAGGTAGAGCCAAAGTTTCCAAAAATATCGTAAAAACCCCCTTTTCTGCGCCCAATGACAGGCCCTAAAGGGAACCCTCCGAGAGTGGCATCGGATCAGTTCTAGTGTTTTCAAAGTATTATCCCTGCCCCCCCCCCCGGGAACGAAACCAACTGATCGGGGGGGATCAATAAAAGGCAAGAGAGTATTTAGGGGTTGGCTAGGAGTTTGGCGTAGATTTTAGGCCCAATCAGAAGAGATATGGGGCGATAACTCCCACACCCCGGGGGATCCTTACCGGGCTTGGGAAAATTACAGTGAGTGCGCCCGGGTAGGTCGGGGGAAAAAACGCAGCGTTTGAGGAGATAGCGTTGTAGGTTTGAAGAAAACCCGGGAATGGGGAAGGTGCAAAGGCTTTAGAAATGAGCCGTGAGGCCATCGGGGCCCTGGGCTTTTCCCCCCTGGCAGGTCTTAAGCCCGCGGCGACTCCTCACTCGAGAAGGTCCTCCATCCTCAGAATGGCTTCTGGGATGAGAAGGCTTTGGGGGGCCCCTGTGGTGTGGAAGGAAAGGAAGCAGGGGGCAGGGGGTAGAGTTTGGGAATAAAAGGGTGGAAAAATCCTTAGTATTCCCCATGTATTACATGGTGCCTGAATGGGACCTAACACTTGGAATGAAGGAGGCTGTCACTGGTCCCCCCGAGGTTTAGTAGGAGATACCATCTTATTCCATTCATAGAAACTACTCCTCTGAGTCTGGAGGAGGGGCCCCCGCAGACTCAAAAAAGTCCCGGGCCTCCAGTCTCGCCTCCCTATCCTGTATACGGAGGCGAAAGCCCGCTTATGCAGAGCTCCAGAGGGTTTACCTTTTGCAGCCGCGGCAAAAGTGGCCCAAGGGGGTTTTTTAATCGCTCCCCTGTTTGTTAGGAGCCTCTTAGACACATTTCAAGGCTTCCCACTTCATTGTGGGCGGGGTGGGGGTCAGTTCTTTGAGGGGAAGTGTTTAAGGTCTGCTGCATTCCGCCAACAGACCGAGCAGTTATAAAGATTCTTTAGCCGCCAGGATTTGGTCTCGCTGATGAGGCGGGAAAAGAAAAGGGAAACAAAACCCCGGCGATGATCAGACCATAGAACACTACCCATTGACTGGATCTCAGCCAAGGAAGGGCAGAGTGCGCACAAGGATAAGTCAATCCCATATACGTATTGTGAGGGGGGGAAAAAAAGCTGTAATCCCTGTCCTGGGGATGTTGCATTCGCCACCCCTAAAAGCTGAAACCGAAGGAGAGCCCTTTTGACTTTCTTGATGGCCGAAAAGGCCATGGAGGGGCGGGCCCAAGAGTTATCCCGAAGGGGGCTAAAATAAGATTAGATCCCCCAAAATTTGTAACGTGCCCCCGGGATGGGAATGCAACATGTCCGGACTTTTAAAAAGAAAGGGGACCTGCCCCTGATTAGGGCAATACATTTATATCGTGAACAAAAGCCCTTGAATGGAGAGTCAAAATATAAATCCGCCCCCTCATCAATTACACAGTTCACGACCCGATGCGGTAGGAATTGTGGATAGCTATTGCAACTCCCTTACTTTTTGCATGAGGGTAATTGGCAAAATGCCCGTGGGTGTAATATCTGTTTTTGATAGTCGAGACGAGGCCGACTAAAATGGGTTTCCTGAAAAAACATATCTGTGCTTTCTTGCGGTGAAAGTGATAAAGTATCTGGCCCCCTTTATCGGGTTTTTTAAAACCCCTTTGGGGTTGAGTAGGATTTAAGGTCCCCCTTTAAAATTCTCCGAGAGAGAGATAATACAACCCAAAACCCGGGGGGCACCGAGCCAAAGGGAAGGGCGGAAAAAACAAGAGGAAGGGAGACAAAACCCCAAAAGAAACGGTACAGCACAAATGAACTGACCTGAGGGGGAGGGGGGACCCTGCCAACAAAGCTAAAAAAACATTTACTAACCAGGGAGTGCCCCCGGCAATGGGGGCGCTGGGGGGTCCCAAAAACCATTGGGGGTAGCGTAGAAAACAGGCATGTTACAAAAAAAACTCCCAAAAAATAGAAATACAGTTAAATCTATCAACATCCACTTATAAAGAACTGAGTTCTTCTCTGGTGAGAATATAACACTTGGAGGGAAAAAGGTATGCTAGCAACAAAACCTCTCGCTATTATCTGGGAAAGGGGCCCCAGGTGAGGGGTCGGTACCTGAGACCCCGGTACGTTTTACGCCCAGGTGGTTGGCCCCCCCAACTTCCTGGGTGGAGACCCCGTGCAAAACCGGGTCTGGGGGCCGGCCCTTCTCAAAACACTACCGCCGGGGCCCCCCCGGGGACAGGGGGACCAGAGGGCCAAGCTGAGAGGGAGACATCATTAAAACTGCAAGTCCTTCAAGAATCTTGGGAGGTCCTCTGGGTACGCAAAATTAGGGGTTTTTCCCTGTACGAACATTAAAAGCAAACGGGAACCCCCCCCCTATACGCGATATTCCTTTTAAGAAATTTTAGCAACGGGTTTCAAAATGGCTCGCTGCGCTAGGGTGTTGGGGCGACAAGTCCCGGATAATCCAGGGGTTTGACCATTGTAGACGGGGGGTTCCCCCCTGCGAAGGCGCTGTTTTATTCTTTTTGAAAGAAAAAATGTACCCGGCGATGGACATCTTAGGAGTTGGGGTCGTTGGTGGGGGGAAAGGGCCCCCTTGGGCTCTGTCCCAAATCCCATAAATGGGTTGGGGGGCCCCTCCATACTCGTTAAAGATGGGGGAAACAGTTGAAAAAGGTCAGAAGCCCACTGATTCCGGGAAGACCCGGGTCCTGAGATTATTCCTACGGCCCCCATTCTCCACATAACAAGTGCTGCTGCAAGTGGAAAACTGGGTGAGTGAGTGGGCCCCTTCTTGCAGGGGTTTAAAAAAGAGGGGTGGAGTCCTGAGTTTGCTGCAGGGTTCCCCCCTAGTCGAGGTTGTTGAAAGTCCGTGCGTAAGTCGTTTAAGCTCCCTTTCTGTGCTCCCAAGCAACCGCGAGGCCCCTGGCAGAAAGGGCCTGCGTGTAGCAGAGTTTGGATTTGGGCGTGAAGATCGCGAACGTGGGGCAAATTTCCACCTACGGAGCGAGGCCTTGCAGACAGCGGGGGGGAACCATAGGCCCAAACCCCTCGGGGAACCCCCCGACCGAATCCCCGTCCCGGGGGGTGAAGGCTGGCGATGAGCACCAGGGGGTTACGAGAGTTTAAGTCCCGAGACAGGTTGGATTTTCTACATTATGAGAGAAATTGAGGAGCCCGAGATGGGCGCAGAGGTCCCCCGCGGGCCAAGGGTGAGAGTCCAGGGTAGCTGATGGTGTCTGTTTTTAGGGGGTAGTGGCCCTGAGGATCCCCTGGACCATGCGGGGGAGTGTGCGTCCCCAAAGACTCGGGCGAGCGGATGGGAACCGCAGCCAGATGGTGAGGCTGCCGCCCGGGAAAGGGCCTGCCCAACCCGGGGGGGCTGGGTGCATGGGCAGTCCTGAGGGGATAGGACCTCTAGCGGTATTGGTGGTTTTGGTAACATTCTGGGCTGGTGCGGGGGGATCCCACTGATGTTCCCCTCAAAGGGGACCAATGAGCGCCCCCACACCCCCATCCCCCCCCTGAAAAGCAGCAGAAGAGGGGTCTTTGTAGGGAGATCGTGGTCCCCTTAGAGGTGGGGGTTTGTGGGGTGAAGACGTGCCCCCAAGTCCACAGGTAAGACCCCCGGGTCTGGGGGCAATCGAGGCCCTGTCCCTCCCCCCCATAGGTAGCCAGGGGAGGAGGGGGCCCACTTGCCCCGGAGGACTGACCTTTTGCCGGGACCTCCCCCGATCCCGGGGGTCTGTGGTGCGGCCCCGGACGGTCATTGTTCCCCCCGAGCTCGGCGCCGAACTGTAGGACCGGCAAGGGAAGTCCAAGAGGGGCCGCGCCCCCCGCCCGCTGTGTGGCTCTGTGGGTGCGGCAGCGCCTTTTGGGTTTGCGCCCCTAGGGGCTCATCTGCGTCCCCGAGGAAGCGGAGGGGGGAAGCGCAGCTGTCCGGCGCCCCACAGTGTCCGTGGGTGCGCGGAGAAGAGGGAAAAACTTTTTTAATCTGCAGAGGGTCAAAACCCAAAATGCAGTGAAAATTAAGCCCTTTTTCCGGAGCAAATTTTTTTAGCAAGGTGCAGTGACCATTTATCTGAACTTTTGCTTTTGTCACGTTGGATAGCCCTCAAGGGAATTTTGTGGTGATTGGCCCCTGCGTGGGTCAGACCTCCCACAACCTTCATACTGGCATTCATCTCAATTGAGGGCAAGGGTCACCCGCTTTTTTGGAATGGTGCCCTTTTTTCTACTACATTTTCACTTTCACTACAGTGCTGTGAACATTTTTAGAAAAACTGCCCCTCTTGGGGCCCAAAAGCCAATAAAATAAGTTTTTCAGCTGTAAAATTGTCCCTTTTCCCGCGTAGCAATGAGTGAAAGTGTGGAGACAGCTGTCGCCCCTTATATACCTCCCAAAGCAGCTAAAACGCGTGACTTCCTTAATGAGGTTGCGCTGCTCCCTCGTTAAAAGTAAGAAGTGGTCATTAAAAAATGTTAATGGATTGAAAATGGGATTGAGCTGGGTACCAGGCAAAGCCACTCGAGATGTGTGGACTGTGTTTTCTAAGCAATGAACAACCATAGTGATGGTCGGATACGGGGCCCCCTCATTACTTTTAAAACTATAATATAAAAGTCCTGAAAAATCCCTTCAAATAAAATTTTTGTTGACTTTAAAATTATTTTTTTTTGATTATTAGTTATATCCCTTGCTTAGAAGGCAGGTCTATTGGGGTACATTTGAAAGGTTTTTCTATGCATACTGTGCAAGCCCTAAGCTCTTCGATGGATATAGTCTCTTTTGGGGGTATGTTGGAATTACTTTCGCCTATAAATACAATATATGTTAGGACCCAATTAAACTTCTCTCCCAAATTTTGTCCGACATATAAAATTTTCCACCATGAAGAGACCAAAAAAAAATCCAAAAGAGAATAGGTTTGGTCTATACAGCTTTAAGGCTATGACGCGGTATATGACGGGATATCCTTTTGAAAGTATTCCGGGGGTGTGCAGCCGAAAGTGATTTCAGTGGGGTTTAATAATTACCATTATGCTATTCTAGAAAGGCAACAGGTCACATAAGGAGTGATAATGATATCAGACAGATAATGGGAGTTTACCAAAATCTCCCAATGTATACTGGTAATGCATGTTCCTATTACAGCAAAGGTGAGATGATACTTTAACCCTAATCCTTGACCCAAAAGATTTTCCAGAACAGGGGGCAGGAAAAAACAGTTGAATGCGATTTGTGGGGCTTTCTAATGATAAGTGTCCACACAGGATATGACAGAGCGTTTTACAGGATTACAAGAACACGGCTTCTCTCTTCCAAAAACATCACTACCCCCGCTGTTGTGTCTGCTACTGCAGCTTAGCTTCCTTCATCTTAATATTGCCGAGCTGCAATACTGCACACAACATGTGGACAGGAGCGGCGCTATTTTAGAAACACAGTAGGCCAAGTTTTTACAACACCTTTAATTGGATTTTCCCATTTTAATCTATTCTGAGGCAGATAAATCTCTGAAGAGACAATTGGCCGAATCTACATCCCATTATACTGTGTCTTAAAGGGGTGTTCCAACAAGCACACTCACTCAGCTGTATTTGAAACTCCCTTTGGCTATGTTTACACGGGGTAATTTCGGTGCGCATTTTGCATTGTATTTGCACTCTTTAATACGAGCGAGATGCGCGCCGAAAATTACGGTAATCCACAGTTCTCATAGGAACTATGGATAACGCCTCCCTCTCCCCGCTCGTACAATTACGATCGTATTGTACGCAAAAGGGGGGATAAGTGACACGTTTAATTACTTGCGGTGAATACGCGCGCGAGAAATGCATGTCAATTGGGCCGGGGGCTGCCGCCCCCCCCCCCCCCGCCCCGCGGGTACGCACATAATACAGACTCAAAAAACACCCACGTAATTGGGGGGCGACTGTACGCCCTGCAATTACCCGGTAACATAGTTTTTAGAACTGAAGGGGGAGGAGGGCCGCAGGTGGGTTGGGCTCAAAGCTAGCATAACGACCTGTAGCTGAAACTCTTGTTGAACACCCTTGAGAGCTATGAATTACCGTATTGGGGGGCACTTTTTCAGGCTTTTTTGCAGCACAATTAGCCCAAAATACCCCCCCGCAATTACATTGGAAAACCCACGACTTTTTTTTCCTATGAAAGACCTCATTTTTTTCCTGTTTTTTGCGCAAAAACTTGTTGGTTTTAGTATTTCTGTCGGCCCTACAATTGAATGTAAAAAAAAAACGAAGGCAAAACGCAAAACCTTCCAGCGGAATATGCAACATTTTGCTTTCCCGCCGGGGGAAAAAACCCTTTTGCTTATAGACTACATCGGGGGTTTTTCATTGCTGTCTTTTTCAGCCAGTGTACCGTCGGATTCTCAGCGATTCAAAATACCAAACCACTAAAAATCTAATAGTATTCCTGTGCTGTGTGACTACCCTTAAAGAGAACCTGTACATGATTTTGTCCCCCCGGTGAGGGGGGTAGGTCAAAACCCTGTTTCCAGCGGTGCCCCTTTATTCTGTAAATCGTATTTTTCATGTATTTGTGCTCAAATCGCATTTTTCACCCAGAAGAGTCTTTGAAGAGTCTTTTTTTTTTTTTCAAACCCGGCCTCAAGGCTGCCCGCCCACCTGAGGCTACCCCCCCCACCCAAACGACAACCCTATTACTTTGAAAGGTAAAACAAGAATAACTGTCAGTGGGCGGGGCAGCCTTTGGGGGTGGAGCTAACACCTGCTCATGAAAAATTTGGGGGGTAAATGCTCTAAAAATTGCTGCTCTTACAGAATAGGGACACAGCGCTGGAAACAGCAGGCCTGACATATTTGTGCGCCCCAGCAAGGGGGGATAAACATGTGACAGGTTCCCTTTAAAAACTCTACCCATGCAGAGTTTTTCGCTCCCAAAATCTGAATAAAAAAAAACCCACAATTCCATTCCCATTTTTATTTGGGGGGTTTTTATTGAGGATTTTAATACAGTTTTTTTCTACATTGGTTTCATGAGAGAAGGTAAAATCTACGTTTTAGTGCAAAAATTTGCCTTCTCTTATTAAAAGAAATTCAAAATTTGGCAGTAAAACCCATTTAAGGTGGTTTCACAAGGTTTTTGAAAACAAAATTTTGTAGCGGTATTTGAAAAGCCAAATCTTGGTCCCCTACACAGAGAAAAGTAAATGAAAAAGCTTGTCTCACCTTCGTGTTGTGGACCCTTTCAGTGTTTTTGGCTTACAAATACAACTTCCTTTTAGGGATTTTCAAGCCGGTTGGATCCGTTTTTAGATGGGGTTTTGGAACCGTTTAAAACAGACCCTAAACGGACCCAACATGCCAAAACAAGTGCAGGGGATTACATTGTTTTTCAATCAAAACACCATCACTTCAGCCCGGTGCCCGATGCTTGTTCATGCGCCCTTCTGATCGTCTTTCGGATCCTTCAAGAATTGTCTGTCAATTCTTGATCCGTTTGACCAAAAAGGCCCTCTTTAAAACTATGGGGTGCACCGGGTGTTGGATGATTTTACGAGCACTTTTGATTGTTTTTTTGGATCGAAAATGTATCCAAAAATGTATTGAACCGCTATTGAACATTCCTTGCTCCTCACAAAAAACCCAATATTCCATAGCAATTTGTCCTATTAGGGACTTTTACATGGGGGATCTGCTGCAAATTTTACTGCAGATTTTTACCATCGTTTCAATAGGACAAAGTGAAATCTGCACTAAATTAAAAATAAAATTTTCCCTGGGGATTTTTATCTGTTCTCGCCAAAATCAATGCATTAAAATCTATGATAAAACCACAGCGACCCAGCCCATGTAAAAGTACCCTTAGGCTTGTTCACATAACTTTTTGATGTTTTTTTCAGTGCCGATTCAAACCAAAACCGGGAATCAAACCTCCCGGAAGGGAAAAGTAAAAGAGAAAGCTTGTATTTCTTTTTTTGGTTTTACAATCCGCGCAAAAAAATCAGCATCAAAATAACCATGTGAACCCCATTTTTTAAGGTAAAAGCCCATTTTTTACAGGAAAAGGGGCCCGTTCCTAGGGGCGGGCGAGGCGGCGTCGCCCGGGGGGCCCTTCCCTCCCCGGGGGCCCGCTCGCCTCGCCCGCCCCTGAGAAACCCGGACCTGTTTGGCAGCGCACAACTTAGTGCGTTGCCGCCAAAAAAGGGAGGAGGCAGGACGGATCGCTCCCCTCCTCCTCCTCCCCTGATGTTTTAGTGTCAGTCAGGGGCCCTCCAAATACCGCAGCGCCCGGGGAAAGCGCACGGGGGTTTTTAAAACCAAACCCCCTTTTGCGGACGCCCCGCTGGCTCCCCCCCCCCGGGAGCTGAGTGAAGCCGTGATACTCACGCCGTTTTACACTGAACCCCGGGGAAACCTGACAGCCGCTGGGGGGGTCCTGGAAAGGAAAAAAGTGATTTTTTTTTTATGTTTTATAGGGGGCCAAACGGGCACAGGGGCAACGGCTACGGGGGCAAAACGGGGGCAATTGGCTAAGGGGACAAAACGGGCACAGGGGGACAAATTAGGCTACAGGGGGCAACTGACTACAAGGGCAACTATCATGGCTGAGGGGGCGACTGTATTGTTGCAGGGGGGTATTACATGGCTATAGGGGCAACTAATGCATTGTGGTGCATTATTTTACAGAGGGGGAGGGGGTAGGGGCGAAATTTCTTCCTTTCCCCCGGTGCAATTTAGCCAAGAACGGCCTGATTTAAGGTTTTAAATGGGCTTTAGCTATGGACCCCCACAAACTCACCCTTCGAAAAATGTTGATTCACATGTCAGAAAAGGGGTGTATTAAGGAATCCTTTTAAATCCCTTTTCCCGTATCTCTTAGGGGGCCCTTCCCAAAAAAGCGTATTTGGGTTATTACATTTTATGCCGAAAACGGTTGCGTCATTTTACTAAGCGCTTTCTAGTGTGTAATTTCAAAATAAAAAAAAAAAATTAGTGCCCCCTAACCCCATCAGTATATGCCCGATAAACTGACTGCAAAATTTTTTTCAGTAGCCCCAAAAAAAACAAGAATAAAATATACATTGGGTGAATGGCGGCACGTTTTTGATTTTAATCTATGAGGGGTGTTTAAACATTTTTTTGGGTATATTTCGGCACAAATACGCTTGTGAACATCCCCTTAGAACCCAAGAAACACGGGGAAATGGGACTGGGGGCTAACCCAAAGCATTTAATAAGGTTGATTTTGTTTTTTCCGTGTATTTGCTTTTTTTGGGGGTTGATACTGAACCAGCGCTGGTTCAGATTCCCACCACTGACACAAGACCTGCTAGATATAAAAAAGAGGGTGTATCCCCTATATAATCTCTCGACTCCGCGACAACAGTACCATACTCATGCAGAAGAGCCATTGGTAGCTAGGTTTTTCAAGGGGGACGTTTAAAACTGGTTTTCAGCTCCCAAATGTTTCCCCGAAGGGTTTAAAACGTACAGAGGATAGTCACTTCAGCTGTTAAACTTACCTCCAAAATAGTTCCTAGAAAACCTTTTCGATACATCACAAGTAATTGACCTGTAAAACTTTTGTATGGGATTTTTGCACATGTGTGCAGCGGATTATGGGGGGCAGACATGGAAAGGTTTCAAGATACTGGGAAAATTACCATACAAATAAAACCTGTCTCAGTTGGTGGAGACAATGGGTTTAAATTTTTAACAGTGATTGGCCCCTTTTATCAGTTTCTTCAATCTTGAGATATTGACTAATTTACTTTAAATTTAAAAAAATAGTTGGCAATTTTGAAAGTGGAAAATGGGAATTTTAAGGGGCGGCGGGCTACGCGCGGGCCCCGGCAAAAATTTTCTGGCCACCCCCCACTTGTTGGGGGGCCACGCCCCCTTAAATAAGCCACACCCACTCCCCTAAATACTAACAGCTCTGGAAAAAAGCCAGGTAGATGCCCCTCTAGCCAGTAGGGCCCCCATAGCCCGGTAGTAGCCCCCCAAAGCCAGGTAGATCCCCTATAGCTAGGGGACCCCCTTATAGTCAGGTGTGCCCCTTACATCAGGGAGTGACCCCTAAAGCCAGGTAGTAGCCCCCCCATAGTACCAGGTAGTTTGCCCCCTCTTGTAGCCAGGTAGTGCCCCCTTTGTAAGGTAGTTCCCTTTGTACCGGCTTTCCCCCTTGTAGCAGGCATTTCCCCAGTTCCAGGATTGCCCCATAGCCAGGGATTGCCCCCCCCAAATACCCGGCATTGCCCCAGTATCTGGCATGCCCCCAGAGCCGGCATTGCCTAGTGGGCCCGGTATTTTTCCCCCCCGTAGCCCGGGATTGCCCCAGTAGCCCAGTATGCCCCCCCGTAGCCAGGTAGTTCCCCATGTAGCTAATAAAAAAAAAAAAAAAACTACTTACCTTACCGTCCAGCTCCCGACGATCTCCTCAGCGTCGCAGGGGAGTGAGTGCAGCTGCGCCGTTCTCTATGAGAACTTTGGATTACCGTAATGACGAAATACGCACCGAAATTACGCCGTGTGAACATACCCTAAGAATACCATTCCATATTCCTGATCTGACTGGGCCAGTGCCCTTTAGAAAGCAATGCCACCAGACAACACTTATTAGGCTTTTCTGAGTCTAACACTTAGATACTGCATATAGCTTTCAGCAAATTAGTGGTATATTAAAATAAAAAAGATAATTGAGCCTTTTAAATATCCATAAACATTACTACATGATAGGATTCATATCAATCTTGTCAATAGCTTGCTGTAACTGTTGGGTTTGTTGTCTTTAGTGCATGCTGCCATCTTGTGCAAACAAGCTGAGATTATGTGCATTCCACCAAACTGGTTGTGCCGGATGAATCACTACTGTGTAATATTTGCACTACTGTCAAAAACTTCACTGTTTAGCTCTGGGAACAAAGTTCATGAAGGCAATGATCTAATTTTAATACAGGCAGCGCATAGCTCATGAAGAAACTCACATGTGTGAGCTGGCTTGGTGGGTATAAAATATGTGCGATAGGCTGTCAGCACATATATCCCTCGTTGCTGTCCTGGATGGAAGGGGCGAGTTGTAAAGAATATTGAATATTAGTTTTCAAGACAATGGGTGGTGGTATTTCTGAAGTCTATCTTGAGTGCATAAATGGCATCATTGCAAATAAGTGACATGGAAACTACAGAGCACCATGTGCCATTGATGTGAGTGGTGAACTGCGGCTATGGAGGTGTGCAAGGGTGGACCGACAAGCTACAGGGGGCGCTCACTACCCAAAAAGAACCAGGGGCTACCAACGTTCTAAAACAACAGTTTTTTGAAACCCTACGCATAAGGACTCTGAAAGAAGGAAAATGGTCACTGCACCTCTGCTGACGAAGTTGCATTGGCATTAAAGTTTTAATATTCTGGGGATAATGGGATTTGACATCTGCTGTTGGTGAAGGGTCGACTTCTCCGATGAGTCACATTTCATCTTCATCGAACAATTGTATGTTGGAGTGGAAGAAGAGAATCTTCAGAGAACAAACACACTGCAATCATGGCTGGAAAAGTGGTGACTGCATGATGGACTGGGAAAGGTTTTCGTGGATGCTCTGGACGGCATGTCTGAACGGGGCTGTGCCAGAAGTCTGGCACATTTTCAGTCCGACATCAGGCGCAGCCACGTTTGCAATAGTTAAAAACCTCCCATACACCAGTATCAGGCACATTACAGAGCACAAGCAGCATTTTGTAATGCGCATGATTTCAAGGGGCGTGCTGGAGGCGGGGCGCACTAGAACTGTACAAAGCTATAGATTTATAGCTTCAGTACAGCAATTCTAGGCTCATTACTGCTGGAACAGGTAAACCACTTTCAAAGTGGTTTGTCTGAGCCAGAATTGACGTTTATGTGCTAGAATGCGCCTGATGTATGACCCGCTGTAGAGCGGGTTCATAAATCAAGCACATTCTATACTAATACTATGCATAAAAATTGGTGTTTAAACGCCACAAATCATACATGCCCCCCTCTGTGTCCAGTCACTTATGTGAGAGGCCCTCTCAACTGATTTGGGTATCAATCCATCTTTGCAAACCACATACATCCCCATATATGCTGATTGTCTTCCCGGGGGCGGATGGGTTCTTCCAGTAAGACAATGGAAGAGAATGATTAAGAATTACAGGTACTACTCTGGCCCCCTAATTCCCCTGATTTGAACCCAATGAAATATCTATGGGAGCACCTCAATGGCTCTGTTCACTGAACGGCTCTTCCCTCATGCACCCTCCAGCAGCTTTGGGATGGACACTGTGTTTTGGCTAGTGAAAGGTGTGAGGGGCAGCTGAATACCACAGCACCTCTCTCTCTCTCTTTTTTTTTTTTTAATCCATGTATCATACACCACCCAACAGATGTGTTCTTTTAACTTATGAATGTATCACAATGGAAATTCAAAGAATTTAAAAAATAAATTCAATTCTGTCTTGAAACATCACCTGCAGTACATGAGAATAGTGCATGAATTACATATGTCACGTCTGTCGTGCAATATGCTAAAAATACTGGAATCCTATTATTCATAAGAAAGATGCATTTCCTTAGCAGCTTTATTTAAAAAAAAAAGAAAATTTATTTGATGTTTTCTCCCAGGTCAATGAATGATGGGTCAATTTTACGTTGCCTACAAGTCTTTGAAGTTTTCCATAATTAAAACAAATCTATGGCCAACAAGACTTTTAACCCCTTAAGCCCCAGTCCTGAAAAGTCCTTAATGACCAACACTTTTTTTTGTTTTTGCCTCCTTGTGTTACAACAATGATGCAGTTATATGAGGCCTTGTTTTATGCGGGAGAAGTTGTAACTTTTGGGGCCATAGTTTGAGTTCACATATTAATTATTGCAGAACTTTTTTCACATTTTTAAAAAATGTTTTACACCATTCCCATTTCACACGTAATAACTTGTTAGATTAATTCAACAGGTTATTATGGTCGGGTAGATACCTTATATGTGTACGTTTTTTGTGTAATGTAGGCACAATTATTTTTAATTAAATATTTATTCTTATTTATTTTTTCTAAACTTTTTTTATGTTTTTTTTTTTTTTACTATCCCATAAAAGGAAAACTATTTTACATTTTTTTTTACACTTAGCAATGTATTAGCATACTCATCTGTGTCAGTATGACACAGGCAGCAGTCAGGGCAGCACACAGTGTGCTCTGACTGCAGGCTTGTTATATAGACAACCATGGGGCTACTCAATCTCCCCAGGGCTGAATGTACAGATGTTTCCCTGCTCCATAGGGTCAACTGGAGTCCCAATTACCTGACGGAGAAGGGGAATTTATTCCAAGGCAATCAAAGGGTTAAAGGGGTTTTGCCACGAAGTACAATTGACGTGGGAAACGTGCCAATGAAATAACAAACATTTTAAGGATTCAGTATTATGAATGCACCGTTTTTGTTTTAGCTGGTCCTTTAGTAATCCATTGTTTTCAGCTAGTCTCCAGTTGATACGACCAGGGCTGAGAGCTACTGAGTGTTCAAATCCCAGGTGCTGTCATTGTACTTCTGTCATCTGTACTCCTTAGTAATTAATCAAACAGTGCAAATAACGTATTTTGGGCCTGCCGGAACGGGTGGAGGGCTCCTCTCCAGAAACGTTTGTAGAGCAGCTACTCAAGGAAATCCTGGCTCCCATTGAGTTCTCACCCAGCTTTGTAGTTGAGCGTGCTCACCGCATTCCGACGAAGCCGTTGCCTCCTGGCGCTCCACCCCGACCTTTCATTTTGAAGCTTATTAATTACAGAGACAGAGACCTTGTATTGTCCACTGCCTGAAAAAAGGGTGCTATTATGGAAGAAAACAGCAAATGGTACTTTTACGCATATTTTACATCTGATGTGCAGAATAGTAGGTGGATAGTCTCGGATGTGCGGTGCCGTCTTAGGGAGGCTGGAATAAAATACGCCATGTTATACCCTACTAGACTGAGAGTTCAGCATAGAGACCGCACGTTTTTCTTTATGACACCAGAGGAAGCTTCGGACTGGTTAGATAAGAGGTCTCCCGAGCGTCGCTGATGTTGTGTTTACAGACCTGGCTGTGTAGAAATAACATGCGATGACATGGGCATCTTGTCCTTTATATAGTGCTAATCACCGGTCTTCCATTTTTTGGACCTGTGTTAGTATATTGTTAGAGGTCCTTTTGCCACAGGAGTAGAGACACGGACCTTGTTTCTTTTACAGTTTTTTTTTTCTAAAGGGCATTTTTTAGGGGTGTCATTTAGGTACTTGTTCCTGCACCAAGGCGCAGGCCAGTTGCGCACCTTGGGGGGTTCCATGATTTCTGTTTTTTTGACAGTTTAGAAATGTTGGGGTTTGAAGGCTCGAGCAGGTTGGGTGGCTTTGAGCAGGGTGGGATAGGGATAACTTCAGGCCCAGTTGGCCTAGTGAAGGTTGGGCACTTTCATTGTGTGAATGGTTTGTATGCGTGTGTCGGTCTCTGGTCTATGGGCTTCATGAGTGGTATTCGTTAGCTCAATGGTTGCGATGGCGGATTGTACGATAGTGTCCTGGAATGTCAGGGGTTTAAACTGTAAGCTGAAAAGAGCACTTGTTTTTAACTATGTCAAAACCCATAATCCCAGCATTGTTATTTTTCAAGAGACACCTTCGGGGCAGAGGATCCTAGCATTGAAAAGACCTTGGGTAGGGATGGCATACCATGCTGTGTACTCTAGCTATGCCCGAGGGGTCTCGGTCTTGATCAACAAGTCGCTACCATTTCAGCTGCAGGATCTTCACATAGATCCATCGGGAAGGTATGTGCTCCTACATGCAAAATTGTGGGGTTCTAATTTTCTTGTGGGAGGTATCTATGTCCCTCCTCCCTTTAATAGGGGGGTCCTGGATGCTCTTATGGCAAAAGTTTCACAATACCCAGGGGCACCGCTACTCCATTTACTAGATTTTAACGCCACCCTAGACCAGAGCATGGACCGTCTGCATCCCCAGCTGACGCATAATAGAAGCCTTAAAGACTGGGCAGATAACAATGGCCTGATAGAAGCATGGAGGTGGCTGCATCCCAGAGATAGGCAGTTCTCTTGTTTTACGCCGGCTCATAACTCTCTTTCCCGCCTAGACTTGGCTTTCGTGTCCAAGGAAATATTGCATAGGATACCGGTCGCAGAGTACCTGCCTCGTGGGATATCAGACCATGCACCTTTGAAGCTTATATTGGCATCTCTGACTCAGGCCTCAGGGAGACTGTGGCGGCTAAATCCTCGATGGTTAGAGGTGCCAAAAATACTGGGTATATGTCAGGAACAGGTAGAAGAGTACTGGAAAGTAAACGAGGGCTCTGTAAATCCCCTGGTGGAATGGGATGCCTCTAAAGCTGTTCTACGAGGCACTATAATTGGAGCTATTGCAGTGCATAGAGCTGGGTTGAGGGAGGTAAGAGGGAAATTGGAGGCTGAAGTTTCTGAGAGGGAAGCAGCATATGTCCAGAACCCAACTTCGAGTGCTGGGGAGTAGTTGCTAAATGGCTCAGAGGGCATACTCCTTACACTTGGCAGACTACACTCAGAAGAAACTGCTTGCACAAAAACAATCTATTTTCGTAGAAGGTGATAAAAATGGTAGAGCACTGGCGTTCCTTGCCAGAACAGAAACACCAGTGACAGTGGTGGCCAATGTGGTTAGTGCAGATGGGACTCTCTGCTCGGAGCCGGGACAAATCTGTGAACAATTTGCCTCATATTACAAAGAGTTATATGCCTCCAGATTGAATTATATGGATAGGGAGATAATCCACTTTCTGGACAAAATAGATATACCTGTACTATCCCGTGAAGAGGTAGACGACTTAGCTGTTGATATATCGGCTGGGGAAATTGGCAGGGCTATAGGGAGACTAGCGACACATGACGCCGGGACCTGATGGGTTCCCAGCGGAATGGTACAAGCAGGACACAGAACAATGGAGCTGCAGACTGGAGAGGCTGTTTGAGGCTGCGGCTGCGAGGAAGTCCCTGCCGCCTTCCTTTTCTGAAGTGGTGATCACAATAGTCCACAAACCGGGCAGACCCCCTGATCAATGCAGCTCATATAGGCCAATATCCTTGCTTAACTTGGATGCAAAGATACTGGCGAAAGTATTGGCACGGAGACTAAATGGGGTGATTCAGTCACTTGTTAGTACAGATCAGTCTGGGTTCATGCCGGGAAAAACTGCCGATATCAATCTTCGGCGACTATTTACCAACTTACAAATAGCTCACACAAATGCGGGGAGTAGGGTGGTTGCCGCCTTAGATAATGAGAAGGCATTTGACTCGGTGGAGTGGAGGTTTATGTGGCTAGTGCTATCGCGAATGGGGATTCCTTCTAATTTTATTAAATGGCTACGCTTGTTGTATCTACAACCCATGGCAAGAGTTAGAGTAAACGGGCTGTTGTCTCCCCCGTTCCCACTTGGCAGGGGTACTAGACAAGGGTGCCCGCTCTCGCCGCTGCTTTTTGCCCTTATTATGGAACCATTAACACTCATGATTAAGGCACATACAAACATCCGGGGGTGGATCATTGCGGGGCTTGAAGAAAAACTTTCGCTATATGCAGATGATATGTTGATTATATCTGGGAATCCAGGTCATCTTTGGAGAGTCTGTTAGAAACGGTGAATATATTTGGTGGCTATTCTGGGTTGCGGGTGAACTTGGGGAAATCTGTACTGTTTATGCTAGATAACGTTGACCCAAGGTTGGTGACCCCCATCTCTACCCTCCAGATGGTCACTCAATTCAAATACCTGGGAATTGTTGTGCACAAAGATAGCACTAGATTTAGTGATCTAAACCTCCAGCCAGTGCTGAGACAAGTGGAGTCTAGGCTGAAGACATGGGCGAGTCTCCTTTGTCCCTTATTGGAAGGATAAACATAGTTTAAAATGGTGATACTGCCTAAGATTTTGTACTTATACCGGGCGGCTCCGGAGGTGCATCCTAGATCACAATTTGTGGCGCTGGACAAATTACTTTTCTCTTTCCTCTGGGGCGGTACAACCCCTCGTCTGAATAGGGATACACTAAGGCTCCATATGACAAGAGGTGGCTGGCATTTCCGGAGCTTATATATTTATTATGTAGCGGTCCAGTTAGCGCACATATCAAAGTGGTTCCAGGGAGATACGCATAGATCCTTCCGTGGGCTGGAGGCAGCACTGGTGGGGCTCGCTGGAGGCTGGCCAATTTACCTTACAGAGAGGAAAATGTTTCCAGTACCAATGCAACATCACTGATGAGTGCGGCGAATTGGTGTGGAAGACCTTCATTCATCCTTACGGCCATAGCGGGAGGATACTGTTTGGTCCCCTGTTGTTCCTTGTGGTGTAACAAAAAAATTGCCAGAGCTAATAGACCTCCCGGATTATGGATTTTGGGCTACCCGTGGATTGAAATATCTTACGCAGCTGTACAGAAATGGTAACTTTCTGACATTTGCAGAGATTCAGTTGCAGTTTGACCTTCCAAGGGGATCCCTTTTTCGGTACTTCCAACTAAGACATGCGTGTGCGGCGCAGTTTGGGATGGCTGGGGTACAATTTGAGTATGGGTACTTGGAGGCTATCATGAGGCGGGTTACCCTTAAGAAACCAGTTTCTTCCATCTATAAGGCCATAATGGGATGTCAGACTTCCCCTCTAGCGATTTCCTTTGGGAGGTGGCAAAGGGACATTCCATCTCTACCAGATGAAGCGCTTCCCGAATTAAAAAACTCCTGGCGCTTAACAGTTCTAAGTGCTAAGGATCAACTAATTCAAACTAAATGGCTCCATAGAGTTTACTTTACACCGGTTCGGCTGTACCAAATGCATTGTCTGCCCTCTCCAGCTTGTTCCAGATGTGGTGCAGACAGGGGAACATTGCTTCACATGGTATGGGAATGCCCGATTTTGCAAAACTATTGGCAGGAGATTCACTGGTTTTTAAACAGGAAGCTGGGTTCCCCAATGTGTGTTCACATACGAACATTCTCTTGGGAATAGTGGAGGAATTGATCCCGAGTAAGGCAGACCGTACTTTGTATCTCCTTCTGCTTTTCTATGCGAGGAAAAATATTCTCTTGAACTGGAAACCGCCTAAGATCCCCTCCTTAGAGCAGTGGAAACAGTTAGTTAATGCGGAACTCCCTCGATACAAGGTCACATATGCTGCTAAGGCATCCCAGACGCTTCCATGCAGTCTGGAGTAATTGGATTGTAGCTCAGACGGTGTGATTGTTGAGGGTTTAGGTGGACTGACCAGAGACCGGCAAGTGTGAATGAGGGAGTGAGTGTATGGACGAGTGATTGGTGGCAGGAACAGACTGAGAACAAGGGTATCTGGAAACAGGTCCAGCATGACTATGCAATTTCCTTTTCTATGCTTTGCTAATGATCTCTGATCATAGTTAAACGAATTACTGCGATTACTATGTACTCTTCTGAAACACTGTTGAGAAATAATTGTACGAGTATTGCCTACTTGTCTACCATTGTTTTTGAGTTGCTCTCTTCTGTTACTGCCGGCGGAAATGTGAGAAATGTTGTTTTCTTTTATGTTCAACGACAAAATTCATAAATAAAACCTTTAAAAAAAAAAAAAAAACAGTGCAAATAAATAAAAATGATACCTCAATGAGGTCTGTGCATTGATAAAGAGAAAAAAACAACAACACAGGTTTGGTTCCTGCAGGGATTTGAACATAGGACCCTTGTACCTGGAGGCAAAAACTTTACCTCTCAGCTACTCACAATTGTTTACATAAACAGACCTTTCTTTGACTACAGAGAGGAAAGGCATGGTGATGTCATCCTGCTGGGTCACATGATATGCAATTCAAACAAATAAGACACGTCCAATTCTGAGGACACAGAGCTGAAGAGCTGGATACAGGAGGTATGAAATGAGATTGTGGCAAAACCTGCAACGCCTGCTGTTAAAAGATGGTGTGCGGTCGTTACTGGGTTCATATAATGAAAAATTTAAATTGGCACAAAGGGCCACATGTATGAAAACTGTCTAGGTCTAAAATTCACTTTATTGCTCACAGCAACCAATCAGAGCGCCTCTTTCATTTCATACAGTGCTCTGGAAAAATGAGAGGGGAGCTCTGTTTGGTTGCTATGGGCAACAAATTGAATTTTAGACGCAGTTTTCATATATGTGGCCCTAAGAGTGTATTTACATGCTGGAGTTTTGTTGTCTTTGTTGCCGTTTTGAGATGCATTAATTGGCTATAAGGTTTTTGAAGATGAATAAATAATCTTTATTTTCAATGTTTCATCTGTAAAAACAATATACCAAATTACCATATCACAGAACAGTAACAAATCACAGTAAAAGTATGTGCAGTTTTGACACCACAACAAAATCACACTGTGTGAATACACTCTAAAGAGTGAAAAAAAATTAGGAACTAAAGGTACCCCTACTATACAGTCCACAAAACTTGGGTTCATACAGTAGGTTGCAAAAGTATTCATACCTTTGAACTATACCTTATTTTTAAATGTTACAGTCACAAACTTAAATCTATTTTATTGATATTGTATGTGATAGAGCAATACAAAGTAGCAAGTATTTGTAAAGAAAATATGTGCTTTTCCAAATTTTTTGAAAATTAAAAAACTGAAAATTGTGGCATTCATATGTATTTAGGCCCATGTACTTTGATACTCCTAAACAAAATCCAGCTCAGGGATAAAGTTGTGGCAAAGTGTATTGCAGGCTTAGAAAAAAAAAAATAGCCCAAGCTCTGAACATCTTATGGAGCACTGTTCAATCCATCATCCGCATTTGGAAGGAGTATGGCCTAAATGGACAGCCCAAACAAGGAGAACTTTAAGTAGAAAAACAATGCAGAGGCCCAGGTTCCCTCTGGAGGAGCTGCAGTGATACACAGCTCAGGTGGGAGAATCTGTCCACAGTCATGTACTCGTCATAATCATGTACTTAACAAATCTCGCCTTTATGGAAGAGTAGCATAAAGAAATTCCTTTTTGAAAGCAAGCCAAAATAAGTCCCGTTTGCAGTTTGCAAAAAGCTATGTGGAGGAAACAGTTAGGCTGCGTTCTCACGGCAAGAGACAAACTGGCCGGTATTTGTCCTGTTTTGCGGCCGCCCCCACGGCCGCGGGGGGGCCGACTTTTCTCCACGGAGAACAGCCCTCCCCCTCCCATTGAGGTGTTCATATTCTTAAAGAATTTCTTTCTCTGTTTATGTAGAAACTTTCTTTCCTCAAGATATAGAAGATGCCCCCATTGTTCTAGATACAATCCTGAGTATAACTAGATAATGGATGAGATCTCGATATTGACCTTTGATATACAGTACAGACCAAAAGTTTGGACACACTTTCTCATTCCAAGAGTTTTCTGTATTTTCATGACTACTTTCATGACACTGGTCTAATGTCCATTCCTTGTGTTCTTTAGCCCAAAAAAGTCTAGGAAACCACTGCTAAGGACAGGCAACAAGCAGAAGAGACTTTTTTGGACTAAAGAACACAGGGAATGGACATTAGACCAGTGTCATGAAAGTAGTCATGAAAATACAGAAAACTCTTGGAATTAGAGTGTGTCCAAACTTTTGGTCTGTACTGTATTTAAACATATTTATTATGCCCCCCCCCCTCCCCAAGCCATCTTTTCTCCAAACTAAATAACCTTAATCTTGCTAATCTGGTATTGCAGTCCTTATTACTTTCTTTCAAGCTCTTCAATGTTTTTCCTGTGCATTAGTGCCCAAAACTGTACACAATATCCAATGTGTGGTCTGACCAGTGACTTTTATAACAGGAGAATAAGGTTCTCATCATTTGCATCTATGCCCCTTCTAATACACACCATGATACTATTTGCCTTGGCAGCTACTGCCTGACACTGGCTGCTACAATTAAGTCTACTGTCCATTAGGACTCCCAAGTCCTTCTCCATGTCATTTTTACCCAGCGTTTTTAATCATGTTTAATCATTAAATTTTCCTTCCCATGTGCATAACCTTGCGTTTATCCGTGTTAAACCTCATCTTATCCAACTTATCCAAATCCCTTTGTAATAAAACATTATCCTCTATTGTGTTCATAACTTTACAGAGCTTAGTATCATCTGCAAAGATTTATATTCTACTGTGCAATCCATGTGTAAGATCGTTAATGAAAATGTTAGAGAATAGAGCCCGATACTGATCCTTGTGGTACCCCACTAGTAACAAGAATCCAGTCCGAGTATGTACCATTAATCACCACCCTTTGTTTTCTATCACTGAGCCAGTTACTTACGCACTTGCAAACATTTTCCCCCAGTCCATTTTTACTTACCAACCTTTTATGTGGCACAGTATCAAATGCTTTAGAAAAATCAACATATATGACATCCAATGCCTCACCCCGCTCCAATCTAAAACCTCCTCATAGAAGCTGATGAGATTCATTTGACATGATCATTTCTTCATAAACCAATGCTGGAATGGAGTTATACATTTATTTTTAGTGAGTTACTCACCTCTTAGAAAACCTTCAAACATTTTACCTACAACAGAGTTTAAACTTACCGGTCTATAATTTCCAGGATCACAATTTGACTCCTTTTTGAATATTGGCACCACATTTGCTATGTGCCAATCCTTTGGGACATACCCAGTTAATATACAGTTCATAAATATTAAGAATCGGGCCTGTCACATTACTTAATTCCCTCAGGACACAAGGGTGTATACCATCAGGAGCTGGTGAATCGTCTATTTTAATCTTTTTGAGGCAGAGCTGCACTTCTTCCTGGGTTAGACCAGAAACATTTAAGGTGGAGTTTACCTCATCCCTCTGCATGTCAATAGGAAGGTCATTTTCCTTGTTAAATAGATTTGCTTTCTTTTCATCGCCCTCTACAATAGCTCCCTCATTACTTTTTAAAGGACCAACATTTCCATTTTTAATCTTTTTACTATTTATATAGTTAAAAAAAATATTTTAAGGTTAGTTTTATTCTCTTTAGCAATCTGTCTCCAGCTTTGCCGTCTTTATCATTATTTAACATATTTTCTTTTTTCCTTATAGTTTATTAGTGCCTCTTCACTGTCCTGCTGTTTTAGTAGCTGAAACGCTTTCTTTTATTTTTTATTGCCTCCTTTACATCACTGTTGATCCACATTGTTTTTTTCTGTTTCTAATCATTTTATTTCCTTAAGTTATGTACCTCTGACAGTGGGCGTCTAAGATGTATTTAAAGATCTCTCATTTTTTATCTGTTCTTTTATTTTGAAGACCCTGTCCCAGTCAATGCAGTTTAGGGCCTCTCTAAGCAGATTAAAATTAGCTTTCCTGAAATTCAATGTTTTTGTGGCTCTTTGACAGAAACATTTAAAGGGATCCCCTACTAGTCATTAAAGTGAGCATAATGGTATACAGCATCTCTGATGTCTGGTTTGGCAAATAGTACAGCAGGTTTTTTTAGTTTCTTAAAGTTCAACAAGTTAACTCTCAGAAAGAAGTACTTTTGTTAAAACTAATATTCAAGGAAAACTAATATTTTTAGAATTTTTAGCAATGTTTTCTTTTTCTCTTGATAGTCCTATGCAATTAAAAATAACATATAAAAGCTTGCCTTTTTTAAGCTGTAATAGTGAAGAGATTAAACTCCTGAATGGAAGGGCAAATTAATATCACTTTACTGTTGGTGCTGCTTATCTCTATATAGTCTCATTAAAAATAATAGGTAATGACATAATGATCGCTCTATTGTTCCCTGGACAGGGACGAATAACATCAGACTAGACTGATACCTGAAATAGAATTGGGGATGGGGTTTCTTCACACTTATCAGGTCCTGTCAGTATGTGAAGAGGCACTGATGGCCAAATAGTAGATTGGCGATCTAATACCATCTACTAGACCTCAAAGTAAGACCCAGTAGATCTTAGGGCCCGTTTACACGGCAGAGGACAAATACTGGTCGGTTTATCCGACTGTCAAAATACAAAATCTGGTTAGCACATCCGTTTTGAAAGATAAACGTATAGGTGCACACTGTTGTGGCAGCAAAAGCTATGCAAACACAATGCAATATCAGCAGCAGTCTAGAAACACTAAAAAACAGTCAATGAGGACATAAGAATTTTTGGAACAGCATTTCTGCTAATATGAAAAATATGTAAAATTTTTATCAAAACTGTAAATGTCCATCTACCGCGGCAAGGTGTCCCCAATTCAGATGGGAACCTACGCTACATGCTACCTCTCGAGGTGTCTGTTCAGACCTCCACACTTCAGGGTTAGAAGGTTCCTGCTATAAACCTGATCTGATTAAAAAACCTGTGCAGGTGGGCAGAGTGTATAATCCAAGCTGGAGACTACCACTTCCCCATACAAACAGTCAAAATCTGGTCAGCACATCCATTTTTTAAATTTTTTTAAAATATTTTTATTGTACATAAGCTTAACGGTACAACATTATCTGTTCAAAACAATGTAAAATAACAATCAATCTTACATCAAGTCCAAGTCTAAAACATCCAAGTCATTTGGAATATTACAGTGTACAAAGTAATAATTGAATAAAGAAAATCTGAATAATCAGCTGCTTCTGAGTTTTTTGTGGATTTTCTCCCTTAAACTAACCCCCTCCCCTCCCTCCCACCAAACAGAACTGAGCCCCTGAACTGTACTCTCTCTACTTCTAAGCGTCTATATCTACCTTTCCCAGTGTACCTTTTAATTTTTCTGTAAGGTAATATTCCATATATTTGAAAGGTTCCATCAAGTCTTTATTTCTGAAGCACTAAAGGTATAAGAAATGTAGGGTTTCCATTTCTTGAAGAAGATCTTAGAGCATCTGTCCTTGTCCCTTTCTGCTTCCACTTTTTCTATTAAGAACATGTTTCATAGGCATTCGATCACTTCCGTCATAGCTGGGACCGAACGTTTAATCCAATGTCGCAGAATACAACGCTTTACAGCTAGAAGCAATACATGAATCCCTTTATCTGTCACCAAAACTTCCTTTGCATCATCTCTCCGGGTCTTTTTAACTATATGGTGGAACAAGAGACTTTGAGGTTCCATGGGAATGTCAATGTTTCAAATGTCCTTAACCAATTTTAATACCCTCCTCCATATGCTTTCAATCTCCATACAGGACCACATGCAATGGACGAAGTCCGCTTTATCTAGGTGGCACTTTGGACACTCAGTCCAGTATTTTGAATCGTTTTTATAAGGGATGTTGAACACGTAAATGGCCCTATGAGCAACTCTAAATAACAACTCCCTCCACTGCACGTTGGCTGTGGCCTTTCTTACCACATCAAACCCTCTCAAGATCTTACGAGTGAGGTCCACATCTTGTAATTTTTCCTCCCAGCTTTTAAACAGTGTTTGAACTATCCCTACTATATCAGACCTATGGAGGATACTATAAATCTGTGATAGTATGCCCTTCGACCCCTCGAATTTCCAAAGATCCATAAACTCTTTTGACTCACCCATTGCCCTCAAATTGAACACTGTGGCTTTGCAAAAATTCCTAATCTGCAGATATTGAAATACCTGTTGTTGACCCAGGCCAAAGCTCTTGTTAATTTGATCCCAAGACATCAACGTCCCATCCTCTTTTGACATAACATCACTCAGGTGTGTAATTCCTTTCTCTTTCCATTTATTGAATAAGGAAGTCTCCATCCTGGCACGAAAGGAAGGGTTTTCCCACAATGGATGGAATGGCGAGATATGCATGGGCCTCTTTAAAATTTACCTTACGTGTCTCCACGTGGCAAGAGTGTCCCTCAAGCCCAGGTTTGCCTTCTCGTTCCTTACTGCTACATAATTCAGGATTGGCGCAAGGAATGGGAGCATTGTCCATTCCTATTGAACAAAAGGAGTAGACACTCTTGGCAAAGTGACCTTTGTCCTTGATTAAAAGTTGCTAAAAAAATCATGGGTACTGCTCTTGGCTTGGTGGGTATGGGTGGGATGGTTGGGGTTTGTTTATGGTTATATGCTAATACTGCTGAAAGCAGGTATCAAGATATATGGTACGGACATATTCATATACTCTTTTTTTTATCTAAAAAGCAAAATGATTGTATATGTATGTATCCTGATGTAAAAAATAATGGTAAGACACGTTCTATTCTGTATCTGCATACATTGTTTATTAAAATTATCTGATTTAAAAAAATTTAATAAAAAGAGTGTCCCCCAAGAAAACACTTTGCTTGATTTCTGGGGGATGATCCCGATACGGCAAATGGATCAGAGCCGACAAAGATAAGGGTGCCGCTAATTGAGATTCTAACCTGACATTTGAAAAATAGTTTGAACCCCTAAGCCAATCCCTAATATGGCGCCACATCGCGGCCAGGCTATACAACCTTACGTTTGGTAGCTGTGCGCCTCCTTGTCCGCACCCAACTGTCAACTTTTTGTATCCTATTCGCGGTTGTTTGCCCTGCCATATAAACTTGGTGAATAATGCCCGTAGGAAGTTGATATCCCTATGCTTAAGCAACATTGGGATATTTTGGAGCGAGTAGAGTAACCTAGCAAAACTTATCATTTTTATAAGCTGTATTCGACCCAAGACAGAAAGGGGGAGACCCATCTATTTGTCCAACTCGGATCTTATCTTTGTAAGTAACGGTATATAGTTAAGACTGTAAGTCATGGCAGATCTGAACCCTATTTTGATTCCTAAATAGGTAAGGTGTGATTTTACCACCTACACTCCCAGATCCCTTTGCAGTATTTCGGCTCGTGAACCTCGCTGCAAAAGTTGACACTTGCCTCTATTAACCCGAAAACCCGAGAAATTCCCCAAATCATCCAGTGCCCTCATAATCCCATCTACTTGGTTTTTTGGGTCATCCAGAAACAATAATAAGTCATCTGCAAAGCAGACCAGTTTCTTTTCCAGACTGCCCACCTTTATCCCTTGATATAGTGAGGAATTGATCAAGTGAATCGCCATCGGTTCCAACGCTATATTAAACAAAGGCAATAAGGGACAGCCTTGTCTTGTTCCTTTCTGTAAGTAAATTGGGGATGATAAAAAACCGGGAGTATTGACCCTTGCTTGAGGGGACCTATACATGGTGTGACGAAAAAAGCCCAACCACCGGCCCACTCAAAGGAACGACGGCCTGACTTGGGGTGTAGCTCGACGTTGCACGGCCCCCTAGGGGTGCACAAGGTCAGCCAGATACTGTTCCACTGTTAACCACTGTCCACACGGGCCCAGGGAGAAAACCAAGCTGCCACCAGTTCTCTTGTTTGGTTATAAGACCGGTCCGTTACCGACTTATAACAGGGACAGGAACCAACCCTTGGGTAGCTATATATCATAGACCGAGTACTAAGCGTGTGAGGCCGATGATCAAGACAGACTAACTCAGATTAAAGTTTATAATTTAATTAGCCTTGGAGGGCACACTAGACAAATATATACAAAAGGATAATAATATACAGGTAAGAGTCAAAGGTGCACATACAAGCATGGGTTACAGACAAAAGGCAGTTAAAATGGGTCAAGTTACCTTCGGGCCTACATGGGGGGCGTATGCGGCCTGGCTTCTGTGGGTGGATGCTCCTGGAAATGCTCTTAGGTGCCCCCCTCCATGGATCAACGGTAGAGCCCACACGGGCTCTTGCTTATATCCGTGAGGGGACAGCCCACGTGGCAGCCCCCCACACACCCCAGGGATGGTCTAAGAACTCCTCCCACTCAGGTCATGCAGTTTCTGATACAAACACAAAAATGGACCATAACGCGGCAGGGCATTGGCACAGAACCGAGCCGGTAGCACCATCAGAACCGGCTGGACCTACACGACGCCCGGATATCAGACACGCCTATCTTATGGGCTCCGTAGGTCCGGTTCTGGATATCTCGGTCCCCCTGCGCCCCAGAAACCTGGAAATGGTGGCTGTGTGTGTGGGGAGTTCCATGTTTTGCGATATGAACTCGCCATGGACCAGTTATGAGCGGATCGCCTATGAATCGATATGAAATATCGGAGACGGGTCGGCTAGGTTTGATTAATTGAAGTCTTTGAAGCTTGGGGGTTTGAGGCAGCATTTGTTCAGTGCTAATTAATGGAAGTGAGGGTTCTTTTGAGGTGTCCATGTATCCTGCTGTGCCAACATCCTATGGAGAGCATTTACAATGGGTCATGGCTGGGCTAATTAACGTGTAAATGGAGCTTTCCTGGGAGGCTGGGACCCATCTGTGATCTGACTAGATAGGAAGTTGGAGATGATTTGTCATATTTTGGAGTGGATTCTTCTCACACATGGCTTCTAAATAATCCCGAAAAGTACCCTCAATTCCTATTTTGTCTAAGACTAATCCTAGCCATGTCCAATTCACATTATCGAACGCTTTTTCAGCGTCGATCACCAGCAGTGCTGGGATATGCGTTCCCATTTTATTTTTTTCCACTGATTCCAGAACTGTTAAAACCGTCCTAATATATTTTCTTGAATGTGAAAAAAAAACGTCCTAATATTTTTGACCCCCGATCTCCACTGCACAAATCCCATTTGGTGTTCCCCAATGAGTTAATGAATGCGAGTCTATTAGCAAGGATTGTTGAAAAAATCTTAACATCCTGATTAAACAGGGAGATAGGTCGATAAGATTCTGGAGCAAGTGGGTCTTTTCCCTTTTTATGCAGCACCTTTATGTATGCTGTGTCTGCGGATTGCAGCATGGTTTTCTTTCTCATTATTTCCCCAAATACTTGTTTTAACGTGCCTGAGCACGCTTCCTGCAAAGTTTTGTATACCTCCCCTGGAAGTCCATCTGGGCCTGGGGCCTTGTTGGGTGGGAGATGTTTTATAACTTCTTCCTCTACCACTTCTGCGTTGAGAAATTCCCTATCCTGCTCTGACAACTTGGGCATAGTAATGTGGTGTAAGAACTCCTTTCCTTTTTCAATGTCAAAATCCATCTGTGAGTAAAGACTATTATAATAATTGCGTAATATGTCGTTAGCCTAGGGTCCCTAACCATTTCCCCCATCTTGGATTTAAGTCCCATAACATTTGTGACCCCCCCTTTTCCCCTTAGCTAAATTTGCGAGCAGTTTTCCTGCCTTGTTCCCAAACTTGAAAAGGGAAACTTTATATTGATCAAATCGCAGGGATTCCATTCTCTTTTGCTGGAGTTCGAATGACTCCTTACACTTGATCCACCTCTCCTTATTCTTTTCTTTTTTATCAAGAAAATTTTTATTGATTTTCCAAATATAAACATAACCATACTGACATATCCACAGTTTTAGGTACAATTTATATTATTCTGTAAGGTTGACATAGAGAAGAAAAGAACAATGGGATCTTAGGGTTAGCATGTACAGATGTATCATATGTTATCCGAAAGCATCAAGACCCCTAAAATTGAAGAGCAACATACAGATTAAGTGCTTTCCCAACAGAGGAAAGGATATTTGTCAGCAACTGGACATAGATAAACAAAAACAATGCAAACATGGGTTTGCGTATCCAAAAAAAAAAAAAAAAAAAAAAAAAAAAAAATACGGATCGAACCTGGAGCCTAGCGGTCCCTACCCAAAGTATCAAGGATAAACCATTTATTACCCCTACTACTACCTACCCCGGTATCCGGATCTACCCGGGGGAACTACCCACTCTTATTTGTAATCTGCCCAGAGACCCTGCAAAAGCTACTTGACCAATACCAAGTGGTATTCAGGAATGGGCGCATGATAAGGGTAATCTCAGAGACCGAGGAAAACGCCTCAATAAAGATTTGCCAATCTTCAAAAAATGTTTCCGCCTGAGTGTCTTTCTTATCTAACACATTTAGCCTGTCCATACACATTTGGTGTTTAATAGCCTGGGTCACCTTAGCTAAGGGCGGGGTCCTAGGCTCCAGCCAAGAGCCCAATAGGCACCGCTTGGCTGCCAATATAGCGACATGCAATACCTTACTACAATGAGAAGCCCTTCTGCTAGTTGGTAGGTTATGGAATAGTAGCATCTTGGGGTCAAGAGGTACCGAGGTCCCTAGTTTGGAATTCAGTTCATGAATAAGGTTGGCCCAGAAGTTCCCGACTACAGGACACTTCCATAAACCATGAGCTAGGTTAGTCAGAGGCTCAGAGCATTTGGGACATGCCGTTAGTCGGTCTGGAAAGGATGGGTGTGGAGGGATATTAAAACCGAAGATAGCTCGATGGGCCACTCGGAAGTATGTGTCTCTCCAGGCCTCATCTGAAATCATCCTCCTAACTCTTGTCCAACCCTCCAGAACAGCCCCTGCGATATCTACATCAGGGAAATCACGTTCCCAACCCTGAAATACCCTATCTGCCATTATCTCATCTTTGGGCCTTCGCAGGCCTGCATAGAGCGTGGACAGGGAGTGAGAAGAGCTCACCGGCCCCACAAGATTATCAAATTGGTTGGGTTTGATAAGATCGGGAACAGAGTTGACTTTAGCTTTAACAAAGCTAATGACTTGTCTGTATGCAAATAGGGATTTCTTATCTAGACCATATAGATTTTGCAGCTCCCCAAATGAGTAAAGCCGCTGCTCCCTGCAGTTCACGAGATGATAAATATTGACTAGCCCCAGTTCACCCCACTGTGTTAGGTATCCTTTCTCTTGGCCTGGAGTAAAATCTGGGTGACCCCTCCAGGATAGGAACTTACTTGCCTGGTAAGGAAGACCGAACAATTTTCGGGCTGCCTTCCAGGCAGAAATGGTGTCTCTTAGCAACACACCCTGTTTAGCTATCGGAGGGAGAGCCTTGTACGGCGTGTGTAGGAGAGCATTTAAAGAATAGGGAGAGACCAAGCTAGATTCTATGGCCGTGTTCGAAAAAAATGACGTACTTTTTACCCAGTCCATTCCATGTCTAAGTAAAGCGGCCAAGTTGTAAATTCTAATATTAGGGAGATTTAAGCCCCCCAGATCCTTTGGGAGGACTAATTTTTTTAAGGCTATGCACGGGCATTTACCTTTCCATATGAATTTCAGGAAAGCTGAGTTTAGCTTATTTATACAGATATGTCTGAGTAAAAGGGGGATGGTTTGTAGATGATATAGCAACCTAGAGAAGCTAACCATTTTAATTAGGTGGCATCGGGCCAAAAGAGGCAACGGCAAAGACGCCCATCTGGTCAGTTCCCCACAAATCTTCTGGATCAACGGGGGGAAATTCAGAGAATAGACTGATTCAGGGGAAACCCCTATGTTGATGCCCAGGTATTTGATAGATTTCCTAGTGACCCCAACCTGAACGTGACTGAGAGAGTGCTGTAAGAACTTCGACTTCCCGGGCGGAGATATATCTAAAATTTCGGAATTTTGGATGTTTACTTTAAAACCGGAACATTGGCCAAAGGTCTTTAGACCGTCAAGTATCAACGGGACATCTTTAACTGGGGAGGCACAAAAGAAAAGCAGATCGTCCGCAAAAAGCACTAACTTTAGATAAGAGTTACCTATTTTAATCCCTTCAAAGTCTGGCCGAGCTTGAAAATATCGTGATATTGGTTCTATAGCCAGGTTGAACAGCAGAGGTGAAAGAGGGCACCCCTGCCTAGTGCCCCTCTACAGGGGGAAGGAGTCAGAGAGAAAGCCCGGTATAACCATCCTTGCCGTGGGGTTAGTATAAAGGGAGGATATGTATTGACGGAAGGCGCCCCCAATGCCCGCGCGGATCAACACTTTATCCAACCAAGCCCAGCTGACATTGTCAAATGCTTTTTCAGCATCAACTGAAAATATAGCAGGGGATTGGTGGTTCTGGGGATTGACTTTAACATCGTCTAAAACCGTCAAGACCTTGCGGACATTGGATACTGCCGACCTGTTCTGTACAAATCCCACTTGAGGACTAGAGATTAATTTGGGTAATACGGAAGCAAGGCGATCAGCCATAATCTTAGAGATGATTTTCAAATCCACATTGATAAGGGAGATGGGGCGATATGCAGAGGGATCCATGAGGTCCTTCCCCGGCTTCGGCAATACCCGTATATGAGCTTCATTCATACGTGGTGGGATCCCTGACCCGGTGAGAAATGAGTTATACAGCGCCACCAAGGTGGGAGAGACCTCAGGGAGGAGTAGTTTAAAGAACTCAGACGTGTACCCTTCTGGCCCCGGCGCTTTTTGATTAGACAACTTACGAATCGTAAGGGCCAATATCTCATCAGTTATGGGTGCCTCTAGGAGATTCTTGTCGTCCTGAGATAATTGTGGCAAGGATAGTTTCCCTAGCAATCTGTCTGACTCCCCCCTATCGGATTCTGACGGACTATACAATTCAGAATAGTACTCCCTGAAGATCTGAGTGATGTCATTGCCATCGTGTTTGAGTATCCCTGACTTGTTTTTAACCGCATGAATAATGTTACAAGGTCTCAAGCCCCTGGCCAAGTGGGCCAGAAGCTTACCCGGTTTGTTCCCAAATCTAGATAGACGGGCATCAGCTAGAGATTTATGGGATTTTTCTTTCTGCTGAAGCCAGTGCTCATATTCACTCTTTGCCCTGCTCCAGGACTCCCAATTCTGCCTAGACTGACAAGATTTGAAGGAAGAATAGGAGGACCTAAGCTTAAGAGAGAATTCTTCTATTTTGGTCGCTATCAATTTTTTCCTGGAGGCAATATAAGATATAATTCGGCCCCTTAGGACCACCTTAGCCGTCTCCCACAGCAAATGGGGGGTATCTGCGTGGGCCTCGTTATCCTTATAAAATTCAATCCACCATATTTTTAAGAGGTTACCAAAGTCCTCGTTATCATATAGATATGAGGGAAAGCGCCAGATATGTTCCCTACCTCTTGGGGTAAAATCGTAAATTTCTAGAGATACAGGAGCATGATCCGAGATGATCAGATCTCCGATATCAGCTGATCTAACCCTTGAGGCTAACGCTGGGGAAATCAGCAGGTAGTCAATACGAGACCACGACTGGTGAGGGGGGGAGAAAAAAGAGTACTCCCTGCCCTCTGGGTGGAGAGACCTCCAAATGTCATTCAAGTTGGTGGAATTTAAGAATCTGCGCAGGGTACTGTCCCTGTATGCCGCAGGGTGGGACCTATCCTCAGAAGTATCATGAACCGTATTCAAGTCTCCTCCTATCACTTTGAGGGGGGTGGGGTCAGCTAGAATCTTTCCCGCAAGTTCTTCAAAAAAGACCTTGTTATCCCCATTAGGGCCATAGATATTAAAGAGAGCCAACTGAGTATTTGGCAGAGATAACAGGAGCCTAATACATCTCCCTTTAGAATCAACATTTTCTTCCACCAGCTGGTGTTTAAAATTCCTATGGATGAGTATCACGACCCCGCCCTTTCTCTCTACCGCTGGGGACCCATAAACATGGCCCACCCATTGTTTTTTTAATCTGAAAAAGTCCTCTCTACCCAAGTGGGTTTCCTGGAGCAGGGCAATGTCAGCATGTAGTTTTCTCAAATGACGCAGGATCATTGCTCTCTTTTCAGGCGATCTGAGGCCCTTGACATTCCATGATATGACCTTAACCATCTTGGCTAATATACCTGGTAGACCATCTATGTATAAACACAATCAGTGCAGGCATCATGTGGGGCAATAATTGGGGAGGAAGGACCAATAGCTCCAGAGAAGAAACGGTATAGGCATAGGCATTACCCAGATAAACATAAGAAAAACACGAAACAGCAGTAAACAATAGTACCGGGACCCATTTCGGGTCGCGATAAAGGGAAACAGCAGCTTCCCAAAAGCACCTCAGGAGAAAAGGAGAGCAGCTCAACATATCTCCGTCATGGTGCTGGAGAACTTCACTTCTTCCCAACATTATGGTATCAACAGCTGCAATCAGAACAGCTCCGAATGGAGCACCCGCAACCTAATGACTGATTTTAAGACACACGGAAGATATACGGGCAACAGTATTAACACGCTTTTCGACCGAAAGGGGGAAGGCCCCCATTTGCTGCAAGTTCAGGTGATTAAGGCTGAGGCCGGACGTTTGCGTTGCTCTTTCGGGCTGTCTTCCCGATTTGAGATGTCCCGCTCGCGTGGGAGCCTTGGAGGGCTTGAGTGGCTGGACCCAGGCGAGGCAGACAGAGGAGACCGCTGAGGGGACCCCGTTTTGGAGTATCTCCCTGCTCTCTCCATATATTCCTGGGCGGCCTCAGGGGTTGAAAAGGAGGATGAGTTCCCATTTTTATGAAAAATACGTAAAGTCCCTGGATACAACAGGGCAAACTTTTCATGCCTCTTAAATAGCTCTGTGCAAATACTCGAGAATGCTCTTCGACGTTTAGCAACTTCAGCAGAAAAGTCCTCGAAGATTAGCAGCTTATGGCCTTGAAACCGTAGACCGGAGCGTAGAGACTTGTATGACCTCAGAATTTCGGCTTTGTCTGCAAAGTTTAAATATTTCACAATAGATTGTCTTGGCCTTGGCGGATTATCTCGATTGCCGTCTCTCCCTTGCGTTTCGCTGTTGACCCCTCTCCAGTTAGGGCCCAGTCTATGGGCTCTTTCAACCCGGCAGCGCTTTGAGATACCCAACAGTTCTGGAAGTTCTTGCTCGCAAAACGTGGTCAGAGAGTGCTGTGAGACCGACTCAGGTAGGCCAATTATTCTAAGATTGTTACGCCTAGAGCAGTTCTCTAAGTCGTCAATTTTGTCGGCCAATCGCTTATTTTCTGATAACACCCCATTCAGCTGTGACCGCATGGCATCAGCGTCCATTTCCAAGGTCTGAACCCTGAATTCTAGTTCCTCCAGGCGGTCCGCATGCACTCTAATTTCCCCTTTCACTTGCGCAAACATATGAGCCACTGTAGCAGCTAGGGATTCCTGTAGATCAGGGGCAATTTGACGCGCCACTTCCGTCGCTATCTTTTTATAATTATCTTCTGGTATGCTTGATGCATCAGCAAGGTCTGCTTTAGCAGGAAATTTAGGACTGGCCGATGGGGTAGATAAGGCTTCACAGTCTGAGCCCTTTTGCATAGTGCCAGAGTCCCCTGTAATAACTGCCTGGGCTCTCTCAGATTTGGTCAACTGCTTGGCGACTTTTGATTTTCCCATTTTTAGGAGGTAGCGTTCCATATAAGGAGCTCCTAGGACATGGGTAATGTCAAGATAGGAAAAAGACCCCAGTGGGTAGGGCAGACAAGAGTCCTGATAGTTAGAGAGCTGTGTTGTGCAGGGTATTAGCGCAGCAATATAGCATTCAGCTATAGAGAAGATGGCCGGTAGCAAGATCTTACTGAGAGACAGCAACAGCTAATAGTCCTTCAATCAAAGCTCAAGGAGTAGCTGTTTAAATTAAGATAGAAGAGCTTGTAAATGGGTAGTCCTCGAGCGATTCTGAAGCAGGAGGATATCCTGTGATGCCGGTGACCACAGCAGTTAGGAGGGCAGGTTAACTGACTGCCCAGCTAAATAGGCCGTCTCCCAATTGTGAAGGAGAGCAGGGGGATGTCTGGGGGGTTGATTAGACCGCTCACCTAGTCCCAGAAGCGTGGGGTTCTTGTCTCGGTGTGGTTGCCTGGGTCGGAGGCTCAGGGACCTAAAATGGCCGACACCGCCACTCTAGGGCTCAGCAGAGCTGAGATGGCGCCAACAGGACCGTGATACCGCTGCAGGAGATGTCCGCGGGCTGTTGCGGTAGTGGCCGGGTGTTTAGTGTACCTGCTTGGCGCGTCTCCTGACTTCTCCACGAGAGGTCAGCTGCGGGGATGTTCTCGCCTGCTGCTGCGCCCGAGTACAGCCGCCCGCTCTCCTCGCCCTCTGCCGCGATACCTCCGAGATGGCGCACCGGACTTGAACGATGGTGTCCGCTTGCGAGCCCGAGACTGTGGAAGCTGTCCGGGTGGGTGTCCGCCTCCGAATGTCGTTTTTTTTTGCTGGTTTCTGGTCGCAGTGCTCCGGAGCCTCTGCCGCCGCCTCACCACATGTCGGCGCTTGAACCGGAAGTCCTCTCCTTATTCTTTTCAGAGAGGACTGAGAAAAATGTGGTGTAAGCCTCTCTCAGATCGGCGGTGTATATCCCAAGAGCTTTCCATAACGTTCTGTTTTGGCCGCCATGTATGACATAATTTTGCCCCACAACACCGCTTTTCCAGCATCCCAAAATAACGAGGGAGACTCTTTATGGGCCTCGTTATCCCGTTCATACTCCTTCCACCATTGGACTAGTAAATCTTTAAATTGATCAATCCCCATAAGGGAAGAAGGCAATTTCCAAATAATGTCCGTTCCTCTAGGGAACGTCTCATGTAGAGAAATAATAACAGGCGAGAGATCAGATATCACCAGCTCCCCGATATCTACCGATTCCACCTTCCCCATCAATTTAGCATTTGCTAAGAAGTATTATCGACATGAGAGAAATGAGTATACTCTCTTTCTACAGGATTCATCACTCTCCAAGTATCCATCAGATCTACACTTTCGGCCAATCTAAATAGTGGACTTTTTCTAGAATTGTTAACTAATCTGGGTCTATCTGCTTTTTTCCTGTCCTCTAGGGGATGCATAACACAATTGAAATCTCCTCCCAATAGAACATCCTCCTACCCCATTTGAACAATTTTGTTTTCCAGATCCCAAAAGAACTGTCTATCCGGGTTATTAGGGGCATAAATATTCACCAAATTGAAGAACCCTGCTGGTGACTCCACCTTCAGACTCATGAATCTACCCTTACCATCAGTGTCCAATGCTAGTATTTTACAGGGAGTATTTTTATGTATCAAGACTATAACCCCTGCTTTACCTCCTACTGCCCCCAAGCCTTTCACCTCCAACACCTATAGCTTTTTTAAACGATGTAAGTCTTTTTCCTCAAGGTAGGTCTCCTGCAACAGAGCAATGTCTACTCTTTTGGGGAGAACGCAAACCCTTCACGTTCCATGAAGCTACCTTCATAATGTCAAGCTTGTCAACGAATTTCCTCTCTCCTTTGTGTAGACTTCTCTTTTTTCGTACATCGCTACGTGAGGCGAAATTCGCTGACCTCACCATTTTCACCATCAATTTCTCTCCCTCCCGCCATAAATGGTTTCATAACAAGCAATCAGAGCATCCTAGGTAAGTATTCCTAGTCACAAACCTCATCCCTCCCACTTCATTAACTGAGCAGCGGAAAAGAACACATTTTGTACAATCAAGAGGTAAAACTGTCCAAAGATGTTAACTTGCATGCCCCGTAATCTCTATATGTGTCCAAGGTAGATAATGGGCTTCTAAACTAACAGAAGAGAGTGCAAAGCTTACTGCCATGAACGTGGAAACTCCGGTAAACTAAATACCGTGATAAGAAATAGCAACAATAACTGTAAAGTCTAATGATTGTCACACTCATCTTTTCCTCGGCAATCGGCTACGTCTCCAGAAAGCAAAGTCTCCATTATTTCTGGTGTTCTGACTCCCCCTAGCGTACTGACGAAGATCCCTCTGGCTGGCCTCATCACTTGTTGAGTCCTGCTGTTGGTCCGGAGGACACGATCTTTTGAGACGTTCCTCCAGAAAACTTTCGGCTTCCTCTGAGGAGGTGCAAAAGACTGGAGCACCTTGATCCGGGATGATTTTGAGAGTTGCAGGAACTTGCAAATTAAAGCGAATCTTTCTTTTCACTATATTTAAACACACAGAGTAAAACATTCTTCTTTTTCTGGACACCTCAGCCGAGTAGTCTGCGAAAAGAAGCAATTTCTGTCCTCTGTATATTAAGGTGTTTCTTTTGGTACGGTATGCTTGCAATAAAGCTGCTTTTTCCGCATAGTCCAGATACCGAACTATTACCGCCCTTGGGGGTTGACGTCTGTCCTCTTTTGTCGGTGTACGTGGGGGGCCAATTCTGTGGGCTCTTTCTATTCTCATCCGGCCCTCGAAGCCCAGGGCCTTTGGAATTTCCTCTGAACAAATTTTAGGCAGAAGGTTTTGTGGTATATCTTCACTCAGCCCTATGATTCGCATGTTATTTCTCGAAGATCTATTCTCTAGATCCTCGACCTTATTCTCCAGGTATTCCGTTCTCTTAAATAGTCTCTCCATAGAGCTCCGCACAACCAGAATATTATCCTCAACTCCGCCTCTTCTCTCCTCTAGATCTGCTATTTGGATTTTATGCTTATTTAGATCTGCCTTAATAGATGACAATGCTGTTGTGACTGCATCAGACTGAGTTTGAGACTATGACTTCTAGTGAAAGTTTCGCCACCTCTATTGCCATAGATTTGCAGGATTGCTCTTCACAATCCTCTGGATCCCCAAGCGACAAGGTAGTATGCCTCTCCACCTGCTTTGAGTCGCTTATTGGAGGATGCGAGACGATGGGTGTCTGTGCCTTATTTGTGCCCTCATTTTGCTTTTCTAGGCATGCTGCTGCAGTGGGGCAGTAAAGGAAGGGCCCATGAGGAAAGGATTTTCAACATTAAAGCCTATGGCAACCCCCTGATTCACTGTTTCAGCCTGTACCTTTTCAATGGTTGCCTGCTGTAGGTTCGCCTCCCCTGGGGTCTGGTCCTCCCCTGCAAGGTGCGGTCTTACTTGTTCAGTCTGCAGGACCTGGTGAGAGCTGTCCAGTGCAGTTTCCTCCTCCTCTCTTGCGGCTGCCGCCCGGGAACGTTGAAGGGTTTCAGTGAGAGGACGCGTCCACTCCTCGTGGAGCGCAGCGGGTCGGGCGCCATCTTGCTCAGAGCGGCACGCTCGGGCAGGTTGTTCTGCTGTGGCTAACCAGATTTTGTATTTTGACTGTTTGTATGGGGAAGTGGTAGTCACCAGCTTGGATTATGCACTTCGCCCACCTGCACAGGTTTTTTAATCAGATCAGGTTTATAGCAGGAACCTTCTAACCCTGAAATGTGGAGGTCTGAACAGACACCTAGAGAGGTAGCATGTAGCGTAGGTTCCCACCTGAATTGGAGTCACCTTGCCACGGTAGGTGGGCAATTACAGTTTTGATAAAAAATGTACACTAAAAACTAAATTTTTTTCATATTAGCAGAAATGCTGTTGCAAAAATTCTTATGTCCACTTTGACTGTTTTTTAGTGTTGCTGATATTGTATTGGGTTTATCTGACTGGTATTTGTCCGTTTGTGTTCCGTTCCCACGGCCGCGCGGGGAGGTGGGGGGGGTGTTTCTTCGCGATGAGCAGAGAAAATCACTCCGCCTTCCCATGTTCATATTCCGTCTGAAGACCGGACTACTGAACGGGTTTTCCATAGAAGCCCGGTGTTTTCGTTTGCGGACGGTTTTAAAACCGGTCATAAGCCCGTGCCGTGGGGAGATGCCCATAATGTTTGGCTACAGGGCTAGGATTTTGCAGAGTGGGAATACTTCTGTTTCAAAAAGCAGCAAGTACAATTAGTAACTTTGGGAGTTTGGCACTCGACAAAGGACAATGCAAAAAAAAAAATTAAAAAAATTAAAAGGCTTCCACACACCTCTTTGACCTTTCCATGTTCAGTCGCCTTATCAAGATTCTTCAACAAGTAAATTCTATAGTAAACCGTTTGCCCACTGTTAACTGAGGGATGTTAAAAACATGTCCCTATTTAAAAGGCATGTGTCATGGAATTGTTTTCTTTTACAAATTAAAACCATATACTAAAACTTTTTCTCATGTGTTTTTAGTTTCTGATTGTAAGTTTATTTTGCTTTTAATATTCTTTTTGTCCATGATAATGATTGAGCTGCTCTACAATAGGGGTATTCCCATCACATTGATTAGCTGAAAACATGCAGGTAAAGTTAAATAAAGACTATTACCAAATACTGTACATTGCTGTTCTGACTTAGTTTCAGTTCTCATCTCCTGCTTGTGTATATAATCTTCCCTCTGCTCTAGCAGTGGCCAGTGTGATAGGCTCACTCTTTTCTGTGTCTTACCAGCAGGATCTTGCAGCTCACTTTCTAATCTTATCTTTCTACAGAGGCAAGCTTTACTGACCTGTGAGTCTCATACCATACTGTCAGGTCTGCAGAGCACATTTATGTATAATTACATCAACGATAACAATGTGTCTTGGTAGCATGTAAGTTCTACTTACTCACTAGAAGCTTCCTCTTATGACAAATGCGGCTTTAGAAGCTCACATTTATAGCCAAACCTCCTGCTTAGACAGTGTCATTGTTTTTCTCAACTACTAATTTAGTAGTAGACTCGCCCACAGCCTGCAAGTTAGCGGGATCTTGAACACACTGTGGGGAGTGAAAACTGCTAGATGGGACAACACCTTTAACACCAATTCAGAAATTTTACACTAACTGCCTAGACCATAGGAGATGACTGAGTTCTATGGAGGAGCATTGTGGGTACGCGCTGTCACCGTCTTCTATTGTCAATGGTGGATACTGTGATATCTAAACAGTAAAGGTGTTACCTGTCATTGTAATCCTGATTGTGATGATAACAAGATGATTTGCAAGGAGGGTAAAATGTGGTGACCATCAAACTGTGCAAGAATCCCACTGTAAGGCTATGTTCACATGGTTTAAAATGGGACGTATCTCGCTCCGTACTGTGCAAAATACAGGGCGAGATACGTCCCAGTCATTACGGTAATCCACAGTTCTCATAGAGGAAGCGTTTGAGTGAAACGTGCGTCGGGGTTTGGCTCCGCTCCACACGTGGGTGGCTGGTTGGCTAAGTATGTTTTATATCGTATTAATTCTTATATGCTTGTACTTCTTTGCCTAAATGTATTTTCTTCAGCTTATTTACTCATAGATGGTGGAGAGTAGTAGCCTTTTACTGTTGGGTGGTTTGTGTATATTTTATTTTTTTGTTAGGTTTTTATTGTTTCACTATTATTGTTTTGTATTATTTGGTATAATAAAGATTGATTTTTCTATAAGGCTGTTGTTGGTATTTCCTTCTTATAGCTGGCCACCAAGCTCTAGGACTGCACTGTTATGTTTTGCTGCCTAACATGTCTTTATTTCTAGGAGATGCCATGCTTAGACCCAAATGCAATTATGTAGCACTGTTGTGTGTTTTAGTAATGTTTTGCTGTGGTTTCCGGGCAGTTTGGCAACATGGCCAAGATGAATTCTGCCCTTGTGCACTATGGGTTATATAGGCAGTCTGGCTACTGTGGGGAGCATCACAGACAGAAGCGATTGGTGAATAAGAGACCAAGCAATCAAACTGAAGGCGTAAAAGCAACAGGGTTTCCTAGTTTTTGACAAACAACCAAAAAGTATAGCCGAGCTGTACGTGAACAGTGATTGTAAAGACAAACTCTAATCTATGAGACTGCTAAAGAAAGTGTGTTGAGTGACAGTGAGTATGGGAGTAGTGAACTCGGCCTACGGGTAGAGAGTGACACCAGCCTTAGGGACAGCGGAGCCCAGAAGACTCCTAGAACAGGACCCAAAGTAGCAATGTGTTTTGTTGATGGTGTTGGGTCTAACACCAAGACTATAACACCAGACAGTGGACTTCATACTCAGAAACTTTGTGCCACTGTGCACCTGGTCAAGAGACAGGGACTGGATAGTTAGAGAAAATGCCACAACTGAACCACCAGCTTAAACATGCATACCACCCTGCACATGTGGGGTTAACCAGGAAGCCATCACAGCTGTCAAACCCTTCTTAGGAACAGCTAGGAAGTGATCTCTACAGAACAGGAAGTGTCCAGTAATTGTTAGGCTCAGTACCCAGAGCAAAAACTGCCAGAATTCAGAATTTATTTTTACAAATTTAACATGGAAATGTAGAAAAAAAATACTACTAAAAAATCTTAAAAATTATGTTCAGCAAAAAGCACTTAATGAAAACATCTGGTCATTTTCTGATGATACGATCACTTTAAAGCTCATCTATGTCACAAAAAGTGCAGTATAGATAGTAACTCCACTCTATCCTTCAAGCCACACAGTCACGTCCAGACCTCTGCCTCCACCTGAAAAATATTTCTAAAATCTGCTCATTCCTTAACTTCGATATTACAATAATGCTAGCCCATGTCTTTGTCATCTCCTACCTAGACTATTGCAATATTCTTCTCTGCGGCCTCCGATCTAGCACTCTTGCTCCCCTTCAAACCATCCTCAACTTTGCTGCCTGTTTAATCCACCTCTGCCAATCCCTTCACTGGCTGCCCATTGCTCAGCAAATTCAGTTAAAGTGACTATGGTCTACAAGGCTCTTCATAACCTGTCCCCTCCATACATCTCTGCCTTAATCTCTAGATACCTCCCCTCACGCCATCTCCGCTCCTTACAGGATCTTCTTCTTTGCTCTCCTCTTATCAGCTCTTCACATAACCGTCTCCAAGATTTCTCGCGTGCCTCCCCCATAGTCTGGAACTCACTGCCCCAACACATCAGACTCTCTGCCACTTACACTAGTTTCAAAAGCAACCTGAACACACATCTGCCCCTCACCTTCTGTCCTTTGTAGATTGAAAGTCTTCGCGGACAGGGTCCTCTCTCACTCTGTACCAGCTGGTAGTCAGTAAGCGTTGCCATTGTACTTTGTTTAGACCAGGGGTTCCCAAACTCCAGTCTTCACGCCCCACCAACAGGTCATGTTTTCAGGATATCCCACAGAATGCACTGACAATAATTAAAGGGGTTTTGCCACCATGTAATGTTGACGTGGGAACCTCCAAAATGGGTATTTAATCACTTTTCTAAATATATGTGATTAAAAAAAGTGAAAACTCTGAGAGCTACAGCATTTCTCAACCCCCCTTGGTTACCACAAAGCTTCCCCTAGTCACGACCCGGAGCTGAAAGGCCGCGCTTGTGTGAATCACTTCTTATTTGATGACAGGCAGAATGAATGGTCTTTTAAGGCACCGGGTAGCAATATGTTTTCTTTTGTATACAGAATAACTAGCTGTAGTGTTATTAGATCCCTGCTTTATCTGATGAAGAAGCTTTCAATCTGCTGTTTAGAATAGGTGTTCTCTTTTGTATACAGAATTCACAAGTTATAGTTTGATTATTTGAGTGAACATGTCACCGGATCCGTTATGCAGCTCTGTGCTCTGGCTGTGTGTGTCTGTGTGCGTCTCTGTGTCTTGCTGCGTGATTTGTTTACATTACATTAGCTTCTTAGCAGATAAGGTTTCTCCTGACAGTGCCGTCTGAGGCTCTGTGTCTTGCTGTATTGAATCCACTGTTGTACTGTTTATTAGTTCACTTAAGTTTTGAGACGCTCCCTTTGGATTCCTCACTCCACCCTCCCCTCTCCCTCTCTCCACTGCAGCTTCATGACTCAGCGTGATTTGTTGACATCTTGCTCTCATACTGAACGGAGGTCAGTACTTGGTCTGGTGGCAAATTCCCTTTAAGTCACCTGTGCAGCATAATTATATCACTTGTGCACTGCTAAGGAGAGACAGAAAATATGACTTGTTGGTGGGGCGTGAGGACTAGAGCTTGGGAACCCCTGGTTTAGACCTATGTTATAAATATAACCCCCCTGGAATGTACAGCACCCTGGAATTAATGGTGCTTTAAAATAAACAATAATAATGGATGAAAAGTCACCCCTCCAGCCCACAGCCTTCTAAACTTCAGGACAATATGTACAAGAAGGTTGTGGTATATAATGTACTCCTAGGACATAACATTTCTATACCATCTTGTTCTTCTCATTAGATGTTATAGTAATTTAAAAACTATCCTTGTGTTCTTGTTTGCAGCATGTTGAAATGATACTTGCTGTAGTTTCCTTCCTCTTGGCATGGATCTAGCGGTCCACCTATTGTTCCCTGCCAGCTTGTTGCAATATGAGTAATAAAAACTCTGTTATTTTGTTACACTAGTAAAGATGAAATTAGATTAATTGTTAACAAATCATCATTTATCAGCAAGTACATCAGAGTAGGGAGCTCTAGTCTATGTTTGCCATCTTCTTCGGAACTCACAATCTTTCTGTGCACATTTGCTCCCCTTGTCTGGCATGGTTTCATCCCGAATCAGCAGCATGAGTTTTATAGGCTTTCTGTCCTCTTAATGTTAGGAACCAACACGTGTTTGAGTATCTTACAGCACATATAACTTCCTGCACTCACCTCATGTGTCCATAAAGCCGACGCCAAAGCAGAAAGTGATACAGTTGCTAGGCATCCCGAACTTAAAGCAAAGCAGTCCGGCTCTTTATGCCACCACAACTGAGGGCAAGATGTGATAGAGGGAGCGAAGCTGAGCTCTGTAATAGGTTTATATGAATTGAAGCAGGGTTTTTAACCCCTTAAGCCAAACGCTTGAAAAGTAGTCAATGACCAGAACATTTTTTTAGTTTTTGCCTCCTTGCGTTTCAACAGTTGTTACTTTATTTTTTCAATGAGGCATTTGTATGAGGCCTCGTTTTATTTGAGACAAGTTGTACTTTATGGGCAAGTACTTTCAGTTCACTTATAAATAATTGCAGAATTAAAAATAATAAAAATTAGTTTTTTAATTTTTTTTTACACCATTAACATTTCACACTTAATAACTTGTTAGATTAATTCTACAGGTTGTTATGGTCGTGTGGATACCTAATATGTGTCGTTTTTTTTTTTGTGTGTGTAATATATGAACAATTATTTTATTAATTTTATTTTTATATATTAATATTAATATATATATTTTTTTTTTTTACGCTTTTTCTGTTTTGTTTTTCTTTACTTTTTTTTTTTTAAATCCCCTGAAGGGAGAACTGTTTTACATTTATTTATTTTACACTTAGTAATGTATAAGCATATTCAGATATGATAATACATTATAATCTGTGTCAGTCTGACACAGGGAGTGATCAGGACAGCACACATTCTATCCTGATCACTGGCTTGTTATACAGACAGCTCTGGGGCCACTCTAGGTCCCCAGGGCTGACTGTACAGCTGTTCCCCGGGCTCTGTCGGGTCACTGGGCATTCCGATCACCCGATAGAGCAGGGAAACCCTTTGATTGCACTGCGGTGACGATCCGCCGCAATCAAAGGGTTAAAGCACCGGGAAGCGGAGGTTTCCGCCGTTCCCCGGTGCTCATAGGAGATGCTCTACTACAGCCCCGATCCTAAAGCAGCTGCGGTGCTGGGCGCCGCAAACTCCGGTGTCTGCAGCGACGCCAAAAGACGTCGCTGCAGACAAACGACCCACACCAGCCGTCGTGAAAAGTCGGTGGGCAGTCGTCAAGGAGTTAAGTAAAAAGCAGAGAATATACGGACCGGACTCTTTGAGAGATAGTGGAAATCCTGAAACCCTGCCCTCATATAGTGATTGACAGCTTGCCTTGCGTCAGTGTGTAAACAGAGCTGTCAAGCAGCATAAACCACTTGACTGGTTCGCTTTAAGTGGCAGTGTTGCTGCTTACCCCACTCACATACAGTGATTGACAGCTTTCCCTGTATCAGTGTCTGTACAGAGCACATGGTCAATTACTACATGTGGCTGGAGGTAAGCAGTACTCTTACTCTTTATTTTCTATGAGTTGAAATAGGATTTCTTAGTAAAAAAAGGAGAAAATACTGACCAGACCCTTTAAGCGGAAATCCTGCTTACACCGGCCAGATACAGTTGTGATCAAAAGTTTACATACCCTGGCAGAATTATTGCTTTCTTTGTCTTTTTTCCGAGAATATGAATGATAACACAAAAACTTTTTTCCACTCATGGTTAGTGTTGGGTGAAGCCATTTATTGTCAAACTACTGTGTTTTCTCTTTTTATATCATAATGATAACCAAAAACATCCAAATGACCCTGATCAAAAGTTTACATACCCCAGTCCTTAATACTGTGTATTGCCCCCTCTAACATCAATGACAGCTTGAAGTCTTTTGTGGTAGTTGTGGATGAGGTTCTTTATTTTCTCAGATGGTAAAGCTGCCCATTTTTCTTGGCAAAAAGCCTCCAGTTCCTGTAAATTCCTGGGCTGTCTTGCACGCTTGAGATCTCCCCAGGGTGGCTCAATTATATTGCGGTCAGGAGACCAAGATGGCCACTCTAGAACCTTCACTTTGTTCTGCTGTACCCAATGAAAGGTGTGCTTGGCCTTGTGTTTTGGATCGTTGTCATGTTGGAACGTCCAAGTATGTCCCATGCGCAGCTCCCAGGCTGATGAGTGCACATTTGTCTCCAGCATTTGCTGATAACGTGCTGCATTCATCTCTCCTTCAACCTTGACCAAGTTTCCTGTGCATTTGTAGTTTTGTTGAAGATGAACACAGAAAGTGTTCAGAAACGATCCTGCTTACCGGGCGCATGCTCTTAGGAGAACTCCAACGCTTTAGTGGCGGAGTAAGGTTTCTTTATTCCATAAAAGTGACGCGTTTCGCAGGTACACTGACCTGCTTCTTCAGACAAATTAAAACAGGAAACGTAACCATTCTTATACTCCTCCAGAGTCAGAGCTAGGCGGAAGGCTGTGACATGATAGCTTAAAGCCACCCCACCCGCCTATCTCTGAGTCCGTTTACAATATACAATAATTATACATGCGATAATACTGATACAGTTTATATGTATTATTGGTACAATATATTATAATAAAAATAAAATACATTGTTACAGAAACATATAGTATCATATTTAATAGAAATTATTGTCTTCTTTGTACTCTTTTTCAGAGAATATGAATGATAATCAAAAACTTCTTACATATGTTAGTATTGGTGAATGGCATTTATTGTCAAACATGTGTTCTCTTTTATATCATAAGGGTGAGTGAAAACATCCAAAGACTGATCAAAATTGTCATACCTCCGTCTTTATACTGTGGTATTGCCCTAAAAATGCAGCTGAGTCTTCCTTGTGTAGTTTGTGGATGAGGTTCATGTATTCTCAGATGAAAGCTGCCATTTTTGGCAAAAAGCCAATTCCTGTATATTCTGGCTGCTTGCACGCTTGAGATCTTCCCAGGGTGGCCATTATATGCGGTCAGTAGACCAATGTGGCACTTCAGCAAATTTTACTTTGTTCTGCTGACACCACTGGACCAAGGTGTGCTTGGACCTGTGTTCTGAGATCGTTGTCATGTTGAACTCCAATATGTCCATGTGCGCTTTCCAGGCTGATGAGTCGGAATATTAGCTCCAGCATTGTGAATATCACGTGCATTTTATTAATCTTTCGGTTTCAACTGTTGACCAAGTTTCTGTGCATTATGTGTTTCTGTTGAGATGAACAGACAGAAAGTGGTTCAGAACGATCTGCTTACGGCGCTTCTGTAGCAGACATCCCAAAGACTTTAGTGGCACGTAAGGCTTTTTATCCATAGAAAGTGAGGCTTTCGCTTGTACACTGCACTAGCTTTTAGACAACTAACAGGAATACGTAACCATTTTATGTTCCTAGAGTCCTAGTAGGTGATGGCTTGACATGAGCTTAAAGCCACCACTCGTCCATATCTTCTGAGTTCGTCTCTACAATTGCATATTGTAGGTGAAATACTTTGTGGCATTTGTGCAGTAATGGCTCTCTGCTGGCGACTCGACCATGCAGCCCATTTTTCTTCAAGTGCCTCCTTATTGTGCATCTTGAAACAGCCACAGCGCTAGTTTTCAGAGAGTCCTGTATTTAAGTTGATGTTATTTGTGGGTTTTTCTTGGCATATGACACAATTTTCCTGGCAGTTTTGGCCAAAATTTTTGTTGGTCTACCTGACCGTGGTTTGGTTTTTACAGAGCCACTGATTTTCCAATTGATGATCACAGTTTGAACACTGCTGTCTGACATTATCAATTCCTTGAATATATTTTTGTATCCCTTTCCTGTTTTATACAGTTCAACTACATTTTCCCGATGACTCACAATCCAGAAACTTCAGTGGCTGGATAAAAGATGCAAGAGTCTATCTGGATCCCAGATTCTCACTCAGCTTTTATGCACACACACTGATTACAAGCAAACCGGTCACAGGTGAGGATGTTACTGTACCTTTAGTAGCCATTCAAACCCATTTGTTTCAACTTCTGTACATGATATCAGGCCAAAATCACCAGGGTATGTAAACTTTTGATCAGGGTCATTTGGATATTTTTCGTTGTCATTATGATTTAAAAAGAGAAAACACAGTAGTTTGACAATAAATGGCTTCACCCAACCACTAACCATGAGTGGACAAAAAGATTTGTGGGTTATCATTCATATTCTCTGAAAAAAAGGCCAAGAAAGCAAAAATTCTGCCGGTGTATATGAACTTTTGAGCACAACTGTACAGTGATTGACAGCTTTGCTTGTGCCAGTGTGTGTACAGAGCAAACTGTCAATCACTGTATGTGGGCGGGGTTAGCAGTAGTTTTACATTCGGTATGATTTTTTACTCTGCTTTTTACTCAGAAATTCAGCATCAAATCATATCACCTACATATCACAGAGCTCATTTTCTCTCCCTCTATCATTTTCTACTCTCAGACAGGACAGCAAACCACTTGTTGCACAAACTAGAGAGAGTTTACAACCGTACCACATTTTCATTTTTGTTGGATGCAGAGTTGAACAGAACAAAAAGTCATAAAAACAGATAAGCATAAGAGGGGTACAGTACAGTCCCATAAACTTGAATAGGTTTCTATGTTGTGGAACACATATTGGAGTTGTGCAACTCACGTGGCCAGAGTTATGGAAAAAGTGAGATTTTTAATAGTTATTTTCTTATGATAATAACAGGGTTTGTAACTTCGCCATAAAATCCTGCATACACCATTGAACATATACAATTGGGATGCTATCTAAATGTTACATAGAGTGCAAGGGGGTTCAGACATTGATGACTTAACAGTAGAATATGCCTTCAATGTCAGATACATGTGGATCCCACCTCTGGGACCCACAGCTATCTTGAGAATGAGCCCCGAAACCTCTCCGTTCTGAATGGGACTCTCCCATTGAAATGAAGTTCTGAGTACATCCAAGCAGCGATACCAAGAAAACGAGCCAGAAAGGAGAAATTACTCAAAGGTGTAGCTAAAGGGTTGCAGAGGTGGCAGTCACACCCATGGCCTCTGTGTCATACAAGGCAGTGTTATAAATGGTAGGTAGGTGCCCTCTTATTATCTGCATGGAGGAGATTCAAGTTACCCTTACCATGTCAAAATACCCAGGTGGGGTCCTCCTGGGCTGGAGATCCTAGCTCAGATGCTGATTTAAGGGGAACAGCATGAATGAAGACAGATGAATGGAGCAATAAGCTAAGCACTGCCACAGGTGGGAAATGTTTACACATCATGAAAAATCTATTTAATAGACATTTTCCAGTTTACGTCCGATAATTACTTATTAAAAATTGCAAACCAATAACATTTTTTTTACACACTAAAACAAAATGTTTCCCTCATTTCCATATTCTTGTTCATAGCAAACCACTTGAAAAATGTGCATTATTGATGTCCTCATACAGCAAACAGCTCCCTGGTAAATGGATAAAATGGACTGCTCATGTTTAAACCATGAAACTCCATAGACGGCCGGCTTTTAATGCAGTCAGCCTTGCATAATACCCAGTGCTAAATGACACAGTGAAGCCACATTATTGCAGAGTAAAATGGATAAGGCTTTTACACTTTTCTATGTCCAGATTTATTCATTCCACAACCCATAGAGTGAGCAGAATCCATGATTTGAGACTAACACAGCCATGCAATTGTTTCCTCGAACGTTTAGGTGGCACTTCAATGTTTCCGTCAGAAGAGTCATACTGCCCAAACCACAGGCAGCACGAAATTCCAATTGGCTACCCTGTTATAAAGTCACGTGAGGTGACCTTTCAATGGGCATGCTGTCACTACCAAGAGGGCTGACAGAGAGGAAGCAGCAGGCTGTGATGCTGTAGCAGTCTTATTTAAAAAATGAAGTATTTTTCGAAATATTTCTATTTTCTGACATGCACACCAGTAAAGGGCTTAGTGTTTAAAATGTAATTGGATCTAAAAAAAACAACCAAAATGTAAAGCTGAACTTATATCCATAAGTCAGAAGTTAGAACATTTGTCAAAGTTTGGTTACTATGTTTATAACGTACAGGAATATGGACATTTTGTGCTTTTCTTATGTTGGCCATATTAGTTGTCACATTTGCAGAAACTGACAGTACAGTATTATTTTATCAAAATGTTCAATCAAAAACCAATTGACAAAAACATTGAAAGGAGACAACGTTGCTTAAAGGGTTATTCAGGTGTTTGGATCAAAAACTTCAAAGGGGGCAGCAGGGTCGTTACACACAAAGAAACAGTACAACACTAATACTTCATCCTCAATACATATAATTGACATATACAGGGTGGGCCATTTATATGGGAATGGGAATTGTTGGTGATATCAACTTCCTGTTTGTGGCACATCAGTATAGCGGTGGGGGAAAACTTTTCAAGATGGGTGTTGACCATGGTGGCCATTTTGAAGTCAGCCATTTTGGATCCAACTTTATTTTTTCCAACGGGAAGAGGGTCATGTAACATATCAAACTTATTGCGTGTTTCACAAGAAAAACAATGGTGTGCTCGGTTTTAACATAACTTTATTCTTTAATGAGTTATATAATGGTCCACCCTGTATTGTCATGCTGTTACACCCCATGTGCTCCTCTTTAGGGCAGCAAGAGTGGCGGTGGCTTCAGCAGCAGCTCATGTGTATAGTAGACTCCAGTTCCCATCATGCATTGCTGACATCCATTCCAGACTGTTTTCCTCCTCCTGTATTCCCCTGGCTGCTGAAGAGCAAGTCTCCACCCTCCTGTGCATCTCATATTGTGTTCTCCCACTGCTCTGCCTCTCACATGTGCTCCTACTTATCATCCCCTGTTGCTTCATAGACACACGGCTCACCTTCCTAGTGCTGGAACTGAGCATGCCTGACCATAAATCTGAAACTGAACTACAGGTCGTATCCCTTGGCAACATGCTATAGCATCAGATTTGAGCCAGTATTCGGTGAGTGATTATGTAGGGAAACTACTGAAAATATTTTATGATTATCTATTGAAGATTTTTACTTTATGCCACACACTTTTAATAGGAGTCAAGTTTTGTCTACTGGAAAACCCCTTTAACTACTGGAAATATGAAGCAATTTTGTGACGTTGGTTAAACATCCCATGTTTTATAATACAGATTTTAACGCATGGCAAGAGATTGGTTGAGAAGTAGCAACAGTGCCTGAGAGTACCCAACGGAATGGGACTGAGCCCTGGTAAACTGCAGAATCAGACACAGTCACTACAAACGGTTTGGTGCTATGCCTGGTAAGCAAAAATGCCTTGGCCCCTTCAATCGGCTGACTGGTGATATTGATAACTTATCATAAGTGAAAGAACTTGTTTATAATAAAAACAAACAGAGTGCTAACTCCGACGAAATTAATCAGTACATAAACCATAGGTACTTTCCAGAAGAAAAATACAAAATACAAAGACGCATCTTAAGTATGTTTGAATATGTTTATTTTATTTGTGGGGAATCCCTGGAAATAGACATAAAACATAACCTTTATTTCATCATTTAAAAAGTGGTAACTACACAAAATCCACAGGTTATAAATATAGAAGATAGCTCCCCTATAAGGCAAACACAAAATATATCCCAAGGGTGCAACAGAGGAACCTCACCCTATTATGCCCTATAATAAAAGCTCAAAATATGGGGACATCGTCTTATTAATTACGGCCCCACCCAGAACCTTGGCTGTTGAACCCTGTTGTTTCCTATTTACACAAAGTGTGGCAGGAAGAAATCCCTGTGTATAAGAAAAGTTGTACAAAGCATAGGGGTATGAAAAGGCAAATTGAAGAGTCCACATTCTCCACCTATTGGAGATGTTCCGTGTATAGACGTCTTTCAAAAATTAGTTTCAGAAGAGCTTGCTCAGATCTTACAAGATTGGAGGATTTCCAACTTATGTCCAGGGGAAATCCAGGCATTAAACTCTATGGAAAAAGATACCAGTCTAGTTATCAAACCATCTGACAAAGGTGGAAACATGATAGTGCTCAACTGCTCAGGTTAAAATGTGTTTGAATATCTTGAATGACAAATCAAGTTATGAAATTCTCCCATCAGACCCGACTCTAATTTTTCAGAAGGAACGGTTTACTATCTTGGAGAGGGTCAAAATGAACAAAATAATTGATCAGGGAGAATTTAAGTTCATGCCGATTTAATGTCGACAGGTTACATCTTTTTAAGTCTTACCTAAGGTACACAAGGGGCTACACCCAAATAAAGGATGCCATATTGTCTCAGGTATCAATAGTTTAACACAAAATGGTAAAATCTCTAATGAAATATGCCTGAGACAATATATCACGTCTCTGCCATCATATAAGGGACACCATGGACCATCTGGCCAAATTGAAGGGCATCACAGTTGATGGTTGGACAATTTTGACTAGTACTGATGTTGAGGCCCTATACTCATCCATCCCACATGAGATGGGTCTGAAGGTAGTCCAATACTATCTGTTCATGTGTGGTTCCCAATTTCATCAATAGAACCTGTTTTTGCTTAAAGAGTACCTATAACCTCCACACAAACACACAAAAATTTATAGCAGATGAAATTATAAGACTTTTTCAAATACACACCATTAGCAATGCAGAGGGTTTCCCTCAGTATTACAGGTGAACCGATTTTACTTTCACTTTGTAACTCAAGAGATCCTTATCATTGTGTGGAAGATATCAACTGTGCAGGGGGAGCTAAGGGCATTGCTGCTTGTACAGGGTGATCAGAGTCTCTCAATACATATAGTACACCAGGCACAGCATACTGAGTTTACCTGCTGCTTCAGCCTCCTCCTCCATAGAATACAGGCATCTATATACACTGCCGCTGGTGTGCACATGATGTAGACTTGCAGGCTCCCCTTTGCACAGTGGACTCTCCCAGCTCAGAAGCAGCAGATTTGATACAACTGTCAACATTATCATCCATCAAGCTGTCATGTGCCGACTTTCCCGACTTCAGAGCTGTCTTAAAGGGCCAGCGCTTTTTAAAAAACTGAATAACAAAGCATAATTTTTTGAGGAAGTGCCTGTATTTTAGTCTTCTGTTACTTCATGAGGTGTCTCTGAAGGTGATAGGTACGCTTCTGTTTTTTTTTTTCTCAAAAAAAAAAAAAAATTCCTCTTTAATGGTCGCATTTACCATCAGCTCAGCGGCACCAAAATAGGTAGTCCCTGTACACCCACTTATGCAGATTTGCTCCTGGGCTTGTGGGAGGAAACAATGATCTTTGGGGAGGAAACATCATTATCTCAATCAGAGATACTCCTTAGGGCCCGCTACATTGATGATATATTTTTATCTTATGGTTGGGCTCAGGGAAGCAGTTAAAAGCTTGAGTATCCTTTCTGAACCAAGACTCCATGGGCCTCAAATTCATTTGAATGGAATATGCAGTTCTTATCTTTTTTGGATGTAAAAATATCTTAACAGTGAAACTAGAGAACTAATCACATCATTTTACCGGAAACCAATGGCCACGAGTAGCCTGCTGAATTGGGAGAGCTGTCATCCTCTTTAACTTAAAAGTGGCATTCCTAAAGGACAGTTCCTTCGTCTTAGAAGGAACTGTTCGATCATGTTGGATTTTCAGAAACAAGCAAAGGAACTTAAGGCCAGATTTACTGATAAAGGCTAGCCCATGGAGAACCTTCAAAGAGGTCTATAAGTTAACGCTAAATCAAGATAGGTCGCTATTATTGACTTCAAAGAAAGATGACCCAGGGAATCCACAGATAAGGCTGCTTCGAACATATGATTAGACACATTGGCAGGTCAGAGAAGTCCTCTCTAAATACTGGGACATTCTTAAAATGGACTGCGACGTTGAATAAATTATCTCTCCTTATGCACAAATCACCTTTAGAAAGAGGAAAAGAATTGGTGATAGGTTAACTCACAGTCACATAGCTCCAGAGGCTAGGTTAGGTACCTCCTGGCTTGACAGAAAAATAAAAGCTTCAAATATGGGCACTGTAAAGCATGCCAAAGCAAGTCAAATACAAATGATAAAAGCAGTACAGAAAGGGTAAAAATAATTTTGTAGTTTCTCATACCTCTGTGCTTAGTACAACTTTGCTGATACACAGGGATTACTTCCTGCCACACTTTGTATAAACAGGGAACAGTAGGTCTTAACAGTCAAGGTTCTGGGTGAGTTCATCCTTATTGGGACGATGTCTCCACATTTTGAGTAGGCAGCTTTTATTATAGGGCATCATAGGGTGAAGTTCCCCCGTTGCACCCTCTGGATATATTTTGTGTTTGCCTTATAGGGGAACTATCTTCTATATTTATACCCTGTGGATTTTGTGTATTTACCACTTTTTCAATGATGAATTAAAGGTTATGTTTAATGTGTATTTTGAGTGATTCCTTTCTAATTGTTTGACTTAATTCTGATATGACCTCAACTTTAGACATGTTTCAATTGGCTTTTTGAGTTTATTTATTATATATAGTACTGCACAAAAGGTCTAGGCAGAAGTGAAAACAATGTTTGCAAAGTTGCAAGAAACATATCTAGTTCTTTCCCTGCGTTGCAGGCATTAAATGTTCTTTAGATTTGCTGTGGCTTGTAAGAGCGTACTACAGAAATGGAACGGCCCCACTCTTCCTTCTTTGCATATATTTTTGGAAAAATTTTAATTTCTCTTACTTATGGTTTAAGTCGAGTTCTCTTTACAAAAATAAAAATAATCTTCAGTTACATCATAGAGGGAATCTGCTCAGTTCTGCACCTTTTCCCCCCACCTTTCCTTTTTTATCATAGGTCTGAAAACTCTGCATATTTGTTTTCTCAGTCCATGCTCTGTGCACGGGTATGAAGACAAAAAATCCCCCGTCATCTCCATTTGTTTCTCTTCTTAAGAGGTTTGTTTTCGATAGTACATACTTAAACTAATAAAAGTATACTTAAAAAAAAATGCTTTATATGATAATAGCAGGGCTGTGGAGTCGGAGTCGAGGACTCTGAGTCGGTGCCTATTTTGCAGGAGTCGGGGTCGTCATAAAAGGGACCGTCTCCGACTCCCAAAATATATAATAAATTGGTCCAGTTAGTTCGATGCAAAGACCAAGAGGCATTGGGTCCGGCCAGTGCTACTGCTCCCATATCTTCAGCCTTATCACATGAGGAGTGTAATTGATGACATGGAGCAGGCAAAGCGCTGCCCCAGGGGAAAAAATTCAACCATTCATCAAAACTGACTGTGGCTGAGGCAATTCCTTTATACCCTGACATTGTTAGAGATGTTGCCCCTGTGGTCACCGCTTTCCCCCAACCCAAGTTAGTGTAGAGAGGCCTTCTCTAGCCTGGAATAATGAGATCAGGTGTGAGGTCATGTATGCAGGATCTGATGGAGGCAATACTATTTCTCAGAACAAATTCAGAGACTCCACAAATGTTCCTGTAGTGTTTTACATATTTACAATTTCTTGTGTCCTAAAGTCATATTCAATAAATATATTTTACACTGACAAGCAAAAGGGTAACAATGTTTTGAATTTGTGACTTTCAGGCTCCATATCTCACCATCCACTACAGCTTTGTACATGAGGCTACTGTAATTTTATATACAGTCATCTTACCTATCTTATACATAAATTTGACTTGCAAGTATTTAGCATCTGCTTAGTTCTGCAGATTCTTTCCTGTAACTGCATTGTTACTGTTTTGCTACTAAAAATCAAAATGTTAATTTCTATTATTTTGTTAGTATTTGGGAAATCCACCTTTTGGTTTTCAATACTGCCTGAATCCTTCTGGGCTCTGAATCAGATTCAAGCATATCTTGACCAAAATCTGATCCCAGGTCTCTTCTACACATTCCCAATGTTGGTGAATACTGGACTTGGATACAAATACAGCTTTTTCTTCAACTCTACCCACAAGTGTTCAAAAGATCAAACATTGCTTGTCAGTGTCTGTTCTACCTAAATTGCTTGATTATTGTATCATAATGTGATAAGCATCCAGATGTTACCATTTTACTACAGTAAAGTTATCACTTAAACATGCGCTGTGTATGAGGGAGTCAAGAGTCGGAGGTTTGGGAAATTGAGGAGTCGGAGCTTTGGCTTGCCGACTCCACAGCCCTGGCTAAAAGTTTATTTTTTTTTATCAATAAACAGAAAGCAGAGTAAGTGAACAAAAGAGAAACCAAATCAATATTTTGTGTAACATTCTTTGCCTTCATTCTTCACACTTGTACACTTTGAAGGAACTCGGCAGGGAGGTTGTTCCAAACATCTGTAAGCTTGCTCTGATCCTTCGTTGTCTTCATGTAATCCCAGACAGACTGGATGATGAGACCAGGATTTTGTGGGTGGTATATCATCACTTCCAGGATTCCAAACACAAAGGGCGGTCATACTACTAATTGATTTGATTTTGCTTTTGTTCACTTACTTTTAACCTAATGTTAATTGATAAAAATAGACCATAAGCACTTCTATTTAACAAAAAAAAAAAAAACAATCTCACTGTTCACTTCTACACCTTTGTTAGGGATATTTGGCTTTTGGTTGAAATTTCAGGTTGAGCATAACATTCTTGAAATTTTTTTTAAATGAAGTGAGAACATTTCTTAACCTTAGAATGCACACGTCCAACTGTTCAATGTTTCAGTACTTTTTGCACACTTTGCTGATCTCTAAAGGCTTAATGGCGAAGTTCACAGCAGGTGTTTGATCCCTTAATCACCCAGTAAATTTAGAGCTGGTCTCATTTAGTACATTAAACATGTGTAGATCTTGCTTGCAGGATTACTCAGGTTATTTAAATTCTAAAATACAAAATCTAATTTTTGATATAGTACAGTACATTTGAAGTAAAACAAAGGTGAATAAATTAATAAGTTAAAATGTCGCCCCTTATGTTGTACTACAAGAGGAATTTCATTATTTCAACAAAGTACATATAAAGGTGAAGACATTAAATATACATACTCTTCAGTATTTTCCATGGTAACAGTGCACTAGTTTTGTTTTACAGAACCTGAGGAGCTAAATGACATGGATGAGCTTCATTTAAACAGGTAAACTGATAGCATTTCTTTTGGTCCATTTGTGTAGACATTGGTGGTGCGCCAAGTTTTCTCATCTTCTTATGTTTTCATTACTTGTATTTGATCTGTTAAAAAGGTAAATAGCATGACAAAGGAGACAAAAGTATACATTTTAATCAGCTTGGTTATGGATTTGTGTGTCCTAGACCTGACAGCTGACAATTACATATAGTAAAATTCTCTCTCAACAACTTTTCTATCGACAAACTCTTGTCCCAGTATGTCACATTTAGATTAAAATGAGTTCAGATCAACCAGAGTTATATTATAGCAGCTTCTGGCACCAATGGAGTACAACAGCTCTTCTGCAGAAAACAGCACGGGAGTTGGACTACTTAAAGAGGGAACATGTATATAAATACTGGACATGTAGAAAAAGGAAAGGCTGATGTGTAGAAGGGAGGGTTGTCAAAGCAGGACAAGTAGACAAGAGGGTTTTCAATGGTGAAAATTCAGATGAGGGGCTGTTGAAGGTGGACTTTAAGATGAGGAAGCCATCAAAGCTGGACATGAAGATGTCGGGTGAAAGGTTGTTAAAGTTAAACCACAAGTCAACAGCGTTGTTAAAAGTGGACATCAAGATAAAGGGGTTTAAAAGGTGGATAAGTAAATGAGAAGGTCAAAGGTGGACATGAAGATAAGGGGTTATCAGAGCTGAACATGTACAAATGTGTCCACCCATAGCTACACCTGTCAACTTCTTGTGATACAAATTCAATACATTACTACGACATGCTAGCAAAGCCTCCAGCAGGCTGCAATCCACATCACAGCCACTGGGTGGCCACTTATACACACACACACACATAGAATAGACAACTCCAGAGAGAGCGTATCATAAAGCCAGGTTTTTTTCCCCCCCTACAAAGCTGTTCATGTAATGTCACTTATCTCGAGACAGGAGAAGCCAAGAGAAAATGTAAGATAGGGCATATCTGTATACAATCCTTCTCTGCGGCCTTCCATTTAGCACTCTTTCTTTTCTTACATCTATCCTCAACTCTGCTGCCTGTCTGATCTACCTCTGTCTCTCCCCTCTGCCAATCAATTTACAGGCTTCCCATTGCCCAGCGAATTCAGCTCAACTTACTAACTATGACTTACTAGACTCTCCATAACCTGTCCCCCCATATATCTCTGACTTTATCTCCAGATATCTCCGCTGCTCGCAGGATCGTCTTCTCTACTCTCCCCGTGTCAGCTCCTCACATAACCATCTCCAAGACTTCTCCCGCGTTTCCCCCATACTCTGGAACTCACTGCCCCAACACAGACTTTCCGCCACCTTCACTAGCTTTAAAAGCAACCTGAAAACCCATCTTTTCAGGTTCACCTATAACATACAATAACCCTTCTGCCCTAAACCACGCCACGCCACTGCCCCTCTCCTTTTGCCTCTTTCCTTCTCCCTTGTAAATTGTAAGCCTTTGCGGGCAGGGTCCTCTCTCCCTCTGTACCAATTGTTAGTCAATTATCATTGTCATTGTACTTTGTCTGACATGTTATGTATGTAATCCCCCCCCCCCCCGCCCCATCGAATGTTCAGTGCCCTAGAATTAATGACGTTTTAAAATAAATAATTTAAAAAGTCGGTTTTCGTTTGTCAAAGGTGGACATGTATATAGAGGTTGTCAGAGACAGACATGCCAACTGACCACACATGACCCATTGTGATGGCCAATCTCAAACAATATCCAAAAGAAGGTGGTTCTATGTAAAGTAATAAAGATTATTACAATCCCTGTAAAGGGCTTGTTCACATGGAGTTTACACTCTGTGTTACAAACGCTTTTCGGATCCGTCTTGGGGTCCTCGCTGTCGGTCCCCAAGACGGATCTAAACAATTAGCAGTGAGTTTATCACTGCTCGCTATGCTGAACACGCAGCGGCGTTCACATGAGGGATCGCCGCTGCGTTTCAAAAGCGCAGCTCAGCTCCGTCTTGAAAAGAATTGCGTGAACAAGCCCAAAGAGCCACTTTGTTTGATGTCAGATCTATGTTTTATACATGTTTGCAGGTTTAAATATGTCTGCAATATTATTACCATTATCCAGTAGCAAATGTGGTAACCGGACATACTGCTATCCTCAATGTCCACTGTACTGAACCTATTAAAATGAACGAAGCCAATATAAAAAGTACCAATATGACTAACATGGCTCTTGTCATGATTGCAACAGGGGCATTAATAAAGTTAATCTCTTGTTATACTATGCTACTGATTGCACATGGCCAGCCAGAATGTGGCACCAATACTTAGGTTGAATCAGCAGGCGAACATGGATTTATACAATGTACATATCAATAACATCATTATCACAAAGCCAATCCTTTTAATTACTTTACTGAACATCAGACATTTACAAGCGTCATTTTACAGGACTTCATATCATGGCTGCACATAAACCTGGATATCATGATCCTCATAAAGATGTGATTGGAATGTCTGGACACTGTAGCTGGATCATTAAAAGGCTGATGTCCGGTAAAACTCCATCATCATGCTGCGTCTGCTATTAGCAGCAGCCGGGAGACAGTAGCTATTGAGCGTTTGAGGTACCAATATAGCTAACCTATCCATCTGATATCTGACCCATAAAAGATTTATAAGGGAATTTATACTGTAGATCTGCAGGTAGAACGGTGGCATTGTCACATGGAAGAAGCTGAAGGGTCTGCAGTGCGTCTTACTATAAAGTGGTCACACACAGAGGAGGCCACTACTTTAATGCTTTCTGAAATCAGGTCTCACTCTGCAACTATTTTGCTTCACTATCAAGTTACCTATTACATGTCTGATAGAAGAAAGGCCACTTATACATTATATGTCCTCCACAACTGGTAACAGACTATATGTAATGGTCCTTATATACACAGCACAATACTGGTACATGCACAGGCAGCCGAATTCAGAGGAAGCCTTGACCGGTGGGTCGTACATACAGCAACTGACTGTAAAAGGGGTTGTCATCTAGATAAAAAAAAAATTCTAAATGACATATCTCTAGTAGTTAGGAACTATTGTAATGTACTTTTATTTTCTGTTGGTGTCCCTCAGTTCTGCGTTAACTGTTTAATGACAGGAAGCTCAGTACTTCTATGTGTCTGGACAAACAGGAAACCGCTGTGTGTCAAGCACAGGAAAGAAGTCCAAAGTAGTTTGGCTTTTGTTTTTTTTTTAGAATCGTCTTTGCGGTCATATTCTTGCCTTCCACAGCTTTCAACATAAAGGTTGGAAACATGGGATGTGAAAGGAGATTAAAGGGGTTGTCTCACTATAGATATTGAAGGCATACCGCTAGGATATGCCATTAATGTCTGATAGGTTGGGGTCCCAGCCTCGAAACCTCTCCGTTCTGAACAAAGAGCAGGTCGGGACTCTCCCATAGACATGAATGGAAGTTCTGATTACAGCCGAGCATCGCCCCTCGGGTAAACTCGAAACTCCCATGGGAAAGTCTTTTGGAGAGTCCTGACCTGCTCTGTATTCAGAACAGAGAAGTTTCGTGGCTCGTTAAGAAGATAAGTGCGGGTCCCATATCAGACACTGATGGCATATCCTATGAATATGCCATCAATGTTACTAGTGAGGCAACCCCTTTAAATTTGGGATAAAAGAAGGCAGATAAAAAACAGCAAGGGATCCCAGGACTTGTAGTTTTATGGGACAAAGGCAAACGACTTTGAAACAGGAAATACTTCTGCTAGGCTTCAGTGAAGGGAGACTTCATACAGAACAGAAAAAGCAAATATTAGCTTAGAACGCATCACAAAGTGAATTTTTTTGGAGGTCACTAGATAACCCCTTAATCTCTTACCGACACTTGACGTACCCATATGACATGGTCGGTTAGGGATTCCTGCAAATTGCCGTATGGAGATTGTGCAAGCTCACAAGCGGAGATCGCACAATCGCACCATGGAGCCAGCTGTATGTTACAGCTGGCCCCATGCTGTGTTGGTCACAAGCGGAGATCATGCCCCTCGCTTCTGATTAACCCTTTACCTGCCGCTGCCAATCGCGACCGGGGGTGTCGATGACCGATGGCTTCCATAACAACCCGGGCTGCCTGTGATGTCACCATGCTTGGCCGAACGTGATGATTGACAGGTACAATACATAGAAGGACTGCTATATATTGTACCAGCGATCTAATGGACAGGTATAAAAAAAAAAAAAAACTAAAAAACACACATAAATAAAAACACATACACCGCCCACTCCCCATTAAAAATTATGACCTAGCCTATAAAACATTATTTAATGAATGAATGGCGTAAAAAAAATAAAAAAAAAGACAAATGCAGAATTGCCCTTTTTGTTCATCCCGCTGCACATAAAATGGAATAAAAATTGATCAAAATAAAATGAAAATCAGTTCGTCCCGCAACAATAAAAGCCCTTACACAGCTCCGTATCTGGAAAAATAAAAAGTTATGGCTGTCAGAAGAGAGCAATGCATAAATATTGTTTTACACAATAAAAACACTTTTTTTTTTTTTTTAAAGTGCTAAACATGTAACGTATACTGCACGGTGAGCTCTGTAAAGTAAAATAAAAACACTACCAGAATTACTACACTACTTCATCCTGACTCCCAAAAAACACATTAAGAAGAGATGAAAAAGTCATGTCTCCCAAAAATTATACAATGAAAACCTCAACTCAAACTGCAGAAAAAGGCCCTTACACAGCTCCATAAACAGAAAAATGTATGGCTCTCAGACTTTAGCGATGCAAAAACATGTTTTCGTCTTAAAATAAGTGTTTTTAGTGTGTAAAAGCAGTAAAACATAAAAAAATACAAATTTGGAATTGTTGTAAGTGGTTGAACCTTGTAAGTCACTCAAAGAGGTTGTCTTACTACACGGATTGCTGCTTTTAATGTGAAAGATCTTGCAAAAACCAGTCACGTTGCAATATGGTGTCATTAACCATGTCCTGCCAATTCCTAGATCTGCCCTCGTGTATGGGCTGCAGACCTGTTTAACCTCTCCTGATAGGCTGTCAGCACTGGTCACTTTACCTACAGACCGGTTTGACCTCTCCTGAAATGCTGCCAGCACTGGTCGCTATAGTTACAGACCAGGTGTCCTCAGCAGGCCAGTAAAAGCCCATAAAGTTAGTAAAAATGCCCCTGAATTCAAAAGTGAAACAGAGAAAAGAGGACCGAGGTGAGATGAATCGATGTAGTGAGACAACCCCTTTAACCTACCATTTTTACTACTTGAGGACGGCTGTAAAAAATAATCAGTTGCCGTAAGTCGGGGCAACATGTCGGGGAGTTTTTTTTGCATGGGAGAAATAAAAAGTGGGTATTTTCTTCACAGAGGATCCATGAAGTTTGGGGTCAAGACAATGTTAGAAAAACAAATATTCCTTGGCTATATTTTAAGGTCTTAACTGTGTCAAAAATGCCTCCCCATTAGCCTCTATTATCACTCTGCTGATATACAAAGTGGTCACAGTGACTACTCTGGATGAGATGGGGGTTAAAAATACAAAGCGGTTGTAATGTGGAATGAAGTAGACCTGCATGCCATGGCTCATAATCAGCCATAATATTTAAACCACATGTGTCAAACTCAAGGCCTGCGGGCCAAATCTGAACCACCCACATCAATTTATATGGTCCACAAGATCTTAGACACAGCAAGCAAGGATAGAAAACGTCTGGAAGTAGAAGGACTACTTTACTCTACTTGGAGGATGCAGCCAGCACTTGGCAGAGGTGGTGGTGCCAACACAGGCAAATGAAAGGTGGCAGTGCAGCTCTGACAGCTCTCCCTAGGCCACCTATTCCCCCTCCAATGGCCCTTTGAGGACAACCATAATGGATCACATTTGTTTTTCCAGGACACTCTATAGATGCTTGATCAGCTTGAAATCTGGAGAATTTGGAGTCCAACTCAACACCTTGAAACATTATTCCTCCAACCTCTTCTGAATAATTTTTTCAGGCGAGCAGCAGCATTATTCTGCTGAAAGAGGTCATCACCATTGGGGAATACTGCTGCCATGAAGAGGTGGACTTGGTGTGCAGGAAGGTGGTTCATGTCACAGTAAGGGCGAGTTCACACAGCAAAGCCAAAATACCGGTCGGATTTTCCGACCGGTATTTTGTCTTTTTTATGGCATTTGGGGGACGGCTTTTGTCCGCGGTTTGCAGATTTAAGCTGAAAACTAGGCAGACGTATGAACATGTTGTAAGCTTTTCTGAACGGCGGTGGTGTCAAAAACCATCTGACGGAAAATCCCTGCAGTGGGGACTGCTGCGCGGATTTTCTATTTAAATCAATGTAAAAGGTTGGCGGTTGCTTTACAGTTGGTTTTTTAAATCTGAAAACCGTCTGTAAAACCGACTGAAAACCCTGCTGTGGGGACAAGCCCTAAAACATGCTTAAATAATAACACCCAAGATTAACCACCAGGGCATCACATTGCCTCCTCAGACTTGCCTCCCTCCTGAAGTGCATCCTGGTGTCATCCCGCTTCACAGCCGCTGGGTATTAGTGGCTAATTGCAGCTAACACCCGGTGGTTTCAGCGCAGGTGGGCGGCGTCGCCCGCCTGCGCTGTTTAACCCATCAAGTGCCGCAGCAAAGATGACCACGGAGTCTGAATGACTGAAAAGCGGTGCCACGCACCGTTTGTCAGCCCGATCGGGACATCAGCGATAAGATCGCTGAGTCCCGACGGGCTTACATGGCAGCGCAGAGCCTTGTGAAGGCTCTGATCACTGCCATGTTCCTGTTTGCCCCACTTCCGTCCGCAGACAGGAAGTGGGGAAACCGCCATCTTTGTACACCCTAATGCATTGCCTATGCAATGCATTAGGCTGTATTAACGATCGCGCCCCCTAGTGGTCAAGCACCATAGGGGGACTAAATGTTAAAGTAAAAAAAATAAATAAAGTTTTAAAGTACAAAAAAAAGTATTAAAAGTTCAAATCACCCCCCTTTCCCCATTTTACAAATAAAAACAATAAAATAATAAAAAAGTTACACATATTTGGTATCGCCGCGTCCGAAAAAGTCCGATATATAAAAATATAATATAATTTATCCCGTATGCTAAACACCGTAGAAGAAAAAAAATTCCAAACACCAATATTGCGTTTTTTTGGTCATATCAAGTCACATAAAAATTGGAATAAAAGTCATTAAAAAAGTCGCATCCATTTCAAAGTGCTAGCATTAAAAAGTACACATCTGCCCGTAGAAAAAGCCGCCTCACTGACGTCCGTAGGTGTTAGTACAAAAAAAGTTATTGGTTGCACAAAATGGCGCCGCAGCGCAAATTTCAAGAATAGAAAATGTTTGGAATTTTTTTTACGGTACCAAAACATAACGGAAACCCTACATGTTTGGTATTGCCGGATGCGTATCAACTTGTAGAATATAGATAACATAATTTTTACCGAAGAATAAACTCCGTAAAAACAAACCTCCCGCAAACATGGCGCAAGTAAGTTTTTTTCACATTTTGCCCCACTTAGAATTTTTTTGCTGTTCCCTAGTATATTCTATAGTAATATAAATAACACCACTAGAAAGGACAACTTGTCCCGCAAAATAAAAGCCCTCATATGTCTATGTAGGTGGAAAATTAAAAAAGTTATGGCTTTCAGAAGGCAAAGAGCAAAAAAATTTAGAGCCATATTATTATGACCGTCCGTCAGGAAGGGGTTAATAGGGAAGCAATGTGACGAGATGAACAGCATGGCTGCAGCCAGTGCCTGCTGTCTGCTCATTTTCCATGTAGCTCTCTCTAAAGGGGAAATGGAGTATTACATGTAAAAGAGTTGTCGGGTCACCAGTCATGAACTGCTGCTGGTTAGTGGCTCTCTCCGATCAGGCTCATACAGTTGTGTAACAAGAGGCTTCCTCCACTATAACCAGATCACTGCAACTTCCATTGGTGTTTGAATGGCGTCATGTTCCTTATGTCACAACCCCTTTAAAAGCAGCCATTACCATACAAGATGTCCGGCATACAAATCCACACTATGATGCACAGGTACATTTCTCCCCCTTCTCTACTCATGTAAGTGTCTTCACTGTCACTCCTTTCAAGAACTCTGATGGGGATGGAGCACATTATAATTGCTGCAATTTTATATCCGTGTTCCATTACTGGTAAGATGTTTAAATATTCTGAAATAAAAGTCCTTGTTGCATTTGAATGTATATACTACATGGAGTTGGTGCAGCACTGCGTTATACTGTTCTCAAAGTCCATGATACGCATAGGGCAGCATCACAGAGATAACGTTCCATTGCCTTGCAATATGTTTATGAACAGTAAATCAACTCTGACATCTAGTGGCGACTGTCTGCGTTGCTAAAATAATAACGAGCGTCACAAGAATAAAGTCAAAAGAGAAAGCGCAGGCTACAGCCACGAACTAATGTAACTGCTTTGCATTACATGCCAGATACTGATAGAATGAATACCTTTTCCTCATTACACCTTCGCTATTGATACCAGATTCCACCCACAAGTCACACATCTCTTAAAACACTGCAACTAATGCATAGATTAATAACCTTAATCACTATATGTAATGAGAGGTGTAATATCCTCCTCCCGTCTAAGGTTATATTCACACGGCTTATTTTGGGGTGTACTTTGCGGGGTACTGCGCTTAATACGCAGGGAAATGCGCCCTTAATTACAGTAATCCATAGCTCTCAGAGAAATATGGATTACGTCTCCTCTCCCCACTCGTACAATACGATCGTATTATACGCGCGGGGAGATAAGTCACATGTCAATTACTTGTGACGATTACGCGCCGCGAGTAATGCATGCCCCCCCGCGCGCCTCGGGAGTACGTTCTGATTAGCGCGACTCCCAAATCACCCGGCGTATTGCGCCGTGTACAGTATGCGTCGTAAGTACGCCGTGTGAACATACCCTTAAGCTGGATTCATCATCTTCCCACTGTCCCACTCTATTCCCCCATCTGATCTATCACAGTCAATGGCTCACTTTCATCGTTGATGCAAATCCGCCGCTTTGGGATAACCCTTGGCTCCTCTATGTTCTTCAAACCACACATCCAAGCCCCTACCAACTCCTGCCACCGCCACCTGAAAATATTTCTCAAATCCACTAATTTCTCAGCTTCGATACTACAAAAGTACTAGTCCATGCCCTTGTCATCTCTCACCTAGACTACTGCAACATCCTTCTCTGTGGCCTCCTGTCCAAAGCTCTTGCTCTCCTTCAATCCATCCTCAACTTCGCTGCCCGTCTGACCCACCCCACTTCTTGCTACTCCTCTGCCTCTCCCCTCTGTCAATCCCTTCACTGGCTTCCCATTGCCCAGTGAATCCAGTTCAAGTTACTAACCATGACCTACAGAGCTCTCCATAACCTGTCCCCTCCATACATCTCTGCTGTAATCCCCAGATATCTCCCCTCATGCAACCTCCGCTCCTCACAGGACCTTCTTCTCTGCTCTGCTCTTATCAGCTCTTCACATAATCGTCTCCAAGACTTCTTCCGTGCATCCCCCACACTCTGGAACTCACTGCCCAAACACATCAGACTCTCTCCCACTTTCACCAGCTTCAAAAGCAACCCATCTCTTCAGGATTGCTTATAACCTACAATAACCCCTCTGCTACTGCAGCACCTCACCTCCTTACTTTTTCACCCTTCCTTGTAGATTGTAAGCCTTCGTGGGCAGGGTAATCTTTCCCTATGTACCAGTTGTTAATCATTATTCATTGTACTTTGTCAGAAATGTTATGTATGTAATCCCCTCGAATGTACAGCGCCCTGGAATCAATGGCTCTTTAATAGAAACAATAATAATAATGACACTAGGGCTAGTTGTATGAGCAGGATTTGGTGTAGTTAGTCCTAACCAATGAAGGGAAATGGGTAACCCTTCTATGATCTTTATATGTCCTAACCCTTTATTTATTAATATTTAAAGCTACAGGAGACAGTACAAGTGTGACTACTTACTAGAGCTGGAATGGGACTGAAAAGCAGCCCTGGCACAGAACCCCCACTACCCAACATATAATATCCATGCACCTCACCTCTTTCGAAAAAAGATACCACCATCATTACAAGCTAGAAAGTAAAAGTGGCACATAGTCACCCCTACTAATGGTGTCAGGGACAGGTGTGCACTCACTTATACAATCAGGAACAAGTGTATGCTGCTGCTCTACAAGGGTCAGTATAGCCTACCATACCGCCATATAGTATAGTATAGGATAATTTGGTCCCCATTGGAAAGGTATATAGCTCCCTCCGGTAGGTATATAGGCATCCTCTGAAGATAGATAGGTATCTAGAACCCTAGAAGTAGGAAGTAGGTAGGTAGAAAGGTATATAGCCCCTCCCACAAAAGTTAAGTAGGTATAAAGACAATACATGCTGGTATATAGCCCCCTTAGTAAGTAGTTATATAGGTGTCCTATAAAAAAATAAGGAAAATAGTATTCACCTCTCCCTGTTCCCCCGCCCAACTCCCCCCTTTCTCTTATTTGTGTCTGGTCTGGACGGTGTGATGTCAGCAAGCCGTCTGTGTTTGCGGCCTAGAATGCGCTTATTTGTGTAGGCCATAGGCTGCGTATATAGCTGAAAACATACACCTGAGCTTGGAGCCCACCAGAAGATTCACAAGTCCCTCGGTGGGTCAGTCTTGGCTGGCCGAGGTGGGCCAGAATCTGGCAGCCCACTGGCAATCTGGGTCTGCTGCTTACACATTTCAGGTATCCGGGCCCTTAATCATGTAATATCCATTGCTGGTGGTACAATTCCATTACAGTTAGGGTCTATTCGCTGGTGGTGATTATTCTACATTTTTTTTTTTTAGCAAAAAAGTGTTATGACTGTGAGGTGCAAAAATACCCTTAAGTGTATGGAAAAAAGTGCTAGGAACTTAAACAGAAAACCAAAGCCTACAGAAGCAGAGGCAGACATACCATATGTGCAACCTCAGTAAGAAAGGGGCATGTCTTCTGCTATCTATTAGATAGCATGTAAGGTTGCGTTCACACAGTAAGGTACAAAGACCGGTCGTTTTATCCGACCGGTATTTGTCCTGTTTTGCGGCCGTCCCCACTGCCGCGGGGGGGGGAGGGGGGACGGCTTTTCTCCGCGATGAGCGGAGAAAAGCCCTCCCCCTTCGCATTCACATGCACGGATTCCGTCAGTAAACCGGGACGGAAGATTGTGCTTACACAATGCTTTGCGGTCGGACCGCAGGCGGAAAACCCGTGCAGTGGGGACTGCTGCACGGGTTTTCCATAGAGCACCGTTGTGCTCATTTTCGGCCGGTTTTTCAGGCGGTATGCAAAACCGCAAACCGCCTGAAAAACCGGCCAAAAATCCGTGCCTTGGGGACATGGCCTAAGGGACTGAGTTACAGAATTTCAGGGTTCACATTAACGAGATACAAGGTGGGGTACTCTATAATGAGCTATTGGAGAACAATGAGTCCATACACGGTTACTGCATGGGGGTCCTCTGCCGTGTCTACCTCTGTTATCAAGTACCTTCCAAATCATTTTCTGCTGTTGGTTTCTGTACAATTTTGGCTATGTCCACACATAGTGGATCTTTTCAGTGCAAAATTGCCATGGAAAAATGTGTTAGATGTAGTTTTTTGCTGGGGATTTCCTCTGCTACACTCAGAAGGGCAAAATCCAGGACACAAATCCACAACAAGAATCGACATGCAAAAAATCTGATTGCGGGTCAACGTCTCTGCTAAAAATTGTACAGCATTTGGATGAGATTTGTAAAAGGTCATCCACTTGGCGGGTACAGTAAACTGCTGGGCATGTCTGCAGCATTTCCACCCCATGTGAATTTAGCCTTACAAAGTTCATACTGTCACAGAGCTTTGGGTTTCTACAGTACGAGTGACGAGCTCAGGAGCCGAGTCTGAGTGACAGCGCAGCTCTGCCAATAAATCTGCTAGCGGCTTCCAGCTGAAGACAGGGAATTACTGCCAAGGCGTTAGAGGGCATAACTTATTGACGATTCTTATTGTAAGATTTAATTTCAGTAGTGTAAATGCAGAAGGAGTTGACCTTCTGCTGCTCATATTATCCTGCATGTGACAGGTGTACTGGACTGGCTTCAAGATATATAGACATCTATTTATATTAAATGCCAAGCCCACTATATGATTGGCTTTTTCATATAACGGAGTGATATATAAAGCTCTGATATATTAGAAGGTGTACTGTGTGAAATACAATCAACACAAACTATAACACCTGCACTAAAATACACTAAGTAGTGTTTGCAATGCAGATGTTTAGACACAATCAAGTCACATTATTATGACCATTTCCTAATTCTGACATCACCAGCATAAAAGAAGACAAGTGTGGTGAGCTGACTTGGTGGAATATAAGGGGTGCGATAGTCTGTCTGCATACATGTCCCTTGTTGTGTCATGGATGAAAGAGTAGGATTCATTAGAGTTTTAAAAAGGGATGATTATTGGCTTTAAGGCCAAGAGTGGCAGTATTCCTGGAACTGTGCAGTCACATGCTGCTGTGGTGAAAGTGCTTTATGAGTGTACAAATGGCACCATTGTGAATAAGTGACATAGAAACTGCGGGGCGCCATGTGCCATCTATGTGATAGGGGAATGTCGGCTATGAATAAGAGCAAGGGCGGCCAACACGCTACAGTGGAGCAGACCACTGCCAAAAAGAACCAGGGGGCTACCAGACGTTTGTCTAAAAAAGACTTGAACAAGATTGGGGGGCTGGCCTGAGGCGGTACATCCCATTTTTGGGTCGGGGCTTACATAGGCCACATGTCCTTACAGGCCATTCTGGGCCACCAGGAATTCTTTGGGCCATACGCCCGGAAGGCCTGGCCAATGGTTAAGCAGGTTGTTCTGCCTTTCAGGCTCCAAAGCATATGGATGGTCACCCTACTTTGCTAATGAAGTTGCATCAGCAGAAACCCAATTAAGCATCTATTGGACCACCTCAATCATTATATTCGCTCTACTGATCCTCCCCATGCACATTTCAGCACCTGTGGGTTACACTGCAGTTAAGCTTCATATCAGGCCAATTTTAGAGGGCAACAGGGTGGGCAGTCGCCCGGGGAGCTGCTCATCTTATTTGCAATGGTGCCATTTGTTCACTTACGATACACTTTGACCACAGCAGTAAGCGAACATTTCACAAACTGCACAGTTTCTGAATTCTGCCACCCTTGGCCTGAAAAACAGTAATCATCTATTTTTACAACTCTGCAGACCTCTGCAGCGTTAGATGCTAAGCACCCAGACTCACTCAACAGGCGGTCAGCATCAGTAGGAGACATGCCCCAAGCTCGTACGGATTCCGACCGCCCATTCATTAAGTCCGGGTGGCTGGCATCTAACTCAGCAGTTAGTGTGCAGCTGCAGAAGGGGAAAGACGGCTGTCGGTGTGAGCTAGTTCTCCAGGGAGAAGACAGGAACAGTTTTTTACGGTCCCTACCTTCTCGATCACTCGAGCACTCAATAAGCACTGCATATACAGATTAGCAGGGAGCCCTCAGCCTCCCTGCTTCTTGGACCCTGCAGTCATGTGATCGCTGGGGCTTAGTGACTGCAGAAGCTGCTGGGTATTAGGAGACTCGGATCAGCTCTGCATTAAGTACAGGGGATTGTATTTCCCCTGTAACTGGAGCTCATAGATCAGCCCCAGTTACATGGGAATCAACAAAAAACAAAGTTTGTAAAAGTGCATGCCTGCCCCTCCCCAAATATTTATTTTCTGACCTAATGGGGTGCACAATATGTAAACTAAATACAATAAAAACAAAAAAATAAAAAAATTAATTGAAAGGAAAAAACTGACATCCCAAATTGCAACTTTTTCCCCCACCGCGACGACCCTAAAACTTTATGTTACCTATATATGAATTTCTGTGAAGGAAAAGTGACACAATTAAAAAACATATTTTAGTGCAGCTTTTGCTATTAAATAAATAAATGTGAAAAGCAAACCATCTTTTCTATCAATTTCCCTGATAAAATGTAATGTAAAAATTAGATAAAAATAAAACTTGATGTATCACAAAAAAAGTGAAAAAAAATGCATCATAACCCAGTGCAAAAAAGCGTTATAGGGTTTAAACCTGCATGTACTATGCAAAAGAAAAATGTGTAAGTAAAAGGTTTGGGGAAGTTAATGGTAAAGGGACCTCTAACTGCTAATAAAGCCAGGTTAGCTGGCGAAACATGTCGGCGAGGTCAGATATGACGTTTTAAATTGTGATCTCTCACCTCTGTCTACAAGTGTCACCTGCTGCAGACGGTGTCACAAGGGGGCAATATTTGTTCTGTGTCTATGAGATTAGGGACGACTGCCCACGTAGTTGGCTTGGGATCCCTTACTGGAGCTAGTACTTTGCTATAGATATAAGGCTCTCCTGTTAATAGGTGGGGTTCCACCAGACTTGATAATAGAAAGCGAGTTATTCCCTCTTTTAGAAGCAAAAAGGGTTAAATGATGAGGTTAGAAATCAGATTTTTAAATAGCGTGCATAGAGGTTAAGAGTTATACATAATAAAAGTTACGTTTTAGTGTTTTACAGATAGAGAACTGATAGAGTTTAAGTTTGCATATGGCAAAATAGTAAATATAGTGATCAAAAGTCACTCTCTGTTCTCTTGCGAGATTCCCAATTTTTTGGAGATTAGTTAACCTACAAACGGCCCTTCTCCAGATACATATGACAGCCTACCAGGACCTTATGGAGTTACTCCCATTTAGCTGCTGTTTGTGTTGTACTCTGGATATTAGCTGGTAGTCATAATAATGTGACTGGACTATGTATAAGCCCTGTAACGTGGTCATTGGCATAAGTAAATGAGATGTCATGGTCGGCATAGAAACTCATTATTAGCCCTGGGCAAGATTAAATGAGATAAAAGAAAAATAGATAAGAAAATGAAATGCAGACGTACTCACTGTGTGATTTGGTCTGATAGCAGGAGAAATGAAATAATAATATGAAAGGATGGCAGGCGTAAATGAAGGTGACAGAAAAGCAGCAGTGATGAGCCGAGACACTGTCACTTACCCTGTAGCCAATCCACCCCCTCCTGGAGACCCTCGCCCTTCAGTCCATCACTTGCACTGGAAGACACAGGAATACAATTAACATAGGCTGCACTATGTAAAATATACTGTATATGAAGAGAGCAGCGTGACAGTGATTCAGATTATATATCAACGTCTAATCCGAATAAAGACTGTGTGACACGATGGGAACATTAGGCAACTCTGATCCCTCCATTAACATGCAGATTTCACTCGGCTGATTATACGTTATTTCAGATGGACACTGGAGGAGCAGCTACAAGACCCTGGTCTCCATGGGCTTTGGCGAGACTTTTATTACTCCCTAACAATGCTGGTCTCAGTGAGTTTCTATGAAAACCAGAATGTCCCTTGAAATTATTAAGAAGTGTATAGGAATATAAGGAATGATCCTTAAACATACTGTTAACCAGTGGAGATGCAGCACCTGGTACTGGGTACACATTTATTGGGTTTTTGCTTGGTACCCTAAGTCTTGGGACTACATTCAATTGAATCTGTGCTCCATGGTGCTTTAGGTATCCTCAGTAAGCAACCATCTTTGCGGTTTACCAAGCAGCACCTGAAGCAGGTTTAGGCTGTCATTTAATGCTCTCTTTTTGTCTATGCTGCGTCCGTTTTCTCCTCCGAACCTTCAAAGAGTCATACAGTGGGTGAAATTAGTACTGAACACGACACCAATTTTCTAAGTTTCTAAAGGTTCTATTGACATGAAATTTTCACCAAATGTCAGGTAGAACCCATCTAATCCACACAGGCAAAGAAATCCAACCATAGATGTCCATAAATTATGTGTAATAATGAGAATTGAAACAGGAGAAAAAGTATTGAACACATGAAGAAACAGAGGTGCAATAAACCATGGAAAGACATGACACCACCTGAAATCTATCAGTAATTAGAAAGTATTCCTGCCACTTAGGGCTTGTTCACACAATGCTTTTGTGATCCGTTTTACGGATCTGCAAAACGGATCTAACAATTGTCAGTGTGATTAACATTGCGTTCAATAGCAAAAGCGCATCGCCGTTCTCACGGGAGGGTGAAAATGAAACGAGGGTGGACATTTCAGCACGACAATGATCCCAAACACAAAGACAAGGAAACTCTCAATTGGTTTCAAAGAAAGAACATAAAGCTGCTAAAATGGCCGAGCCAATCACCAACAGAAAATCAATGGAAGGAACTAAAGCTCAGAGTTCATAGAGGGAGACCAAGGACCCTTGAGAATTTGAAGAGTGTTTGTGTGGATAAATGGGCCAAAACCCCACCTGAGCAATGCATGCCACTAGTTTCTCCATATAGAAGGTGTCTTGTCATCACCAACAAAAGCTTTTGTACGAAGCATTACATGTCAATAAGCGTGTTCAGTTCTTTTTCCCTGTGTCATTTCCCATTATTACACATAATTTAATTTATGCACATGGTTTGATTTCTTTGCCTGTGCGGATTGGACGGGTTGTTACCGACATCTGGTGAGAATTTCATGTCAATAGCACCTCTAGAGATATATTTACTTTGGTGACATGTTCAATACTTGTCTCACCCATTATAACTTTTTTATTGTTTACTCCACATAGACGTATGATGGATTGTTTTTTTGTGGCACAAAATGTACCACATAATGTATTGGGAAGCCTAAATAAACTATTTATTAGGTGGAAAATGATTTTTTTTTGGGGGGTGGAGGTGTTACTTTTATGTAGTTCACTGTGCAGTAAAAATTACATGATATCTATATTCTACAGGTCAGGATAATTTCAGTGATACCATATTTTTATTATGTTTCAGGATTTTTGACAAAAAAAAAAAACTTAGGGCGACATGTATGAAGTTCGCCACGTCGGGGCGCATGTTTTCCGGCGAAATTTGCGCCTGATTTATGTCGGCGCCCGGGGACGCTCAACAGCGGTGTAAAGTCCACCGCGCCCGCCATGTGTGAGCCATGCGGGGGTGCGCCTAAAATTCGCCATCCGAGGAGGTTCGCTATACATGCTTGAAGTCCCGGCGCCTTCGCCATGTGTGAGGCGCAGTGCGGGCTTTTGCGCCTAATATTCGCCGTCCGAGGAGGTGCGCTCATACATGCGGGGAAAAGTCCGCCACGGCTCACCAGTGTGTGAGGCGCAGTGCGGGGCTGCGCCTAATATTCGCCGTCCGAGGAGGTGCGCTCATACATGAGTGGAAAAGTCCGCCACGGCTCACCAATGTGGGGCGCAGTGCGGGACTTAGGCCGCAGAAGGGACTGCGCCTAACATGTATTCCGATTCAAGACAGCTGGAAAACAGCGAGAAAAACATTAAAGATTTCCGTACGGCATGGAGTATGAATCAAAAAAAAATCGCCTTTATTAGGTATAATACATTCTCTGAAAAAGAACTGCAACCTACTAAAAAAATACATAAATAAAATCACTTTCCGGCGCAACATCAGGAATTAGGATCTTGGAAATTACCGGGAAATACAGTAATTCAAATTCTGTAAGCTCTTCTCATTGGTCGGCAGAAACCAGCCAATCAGAATAGGAGCGACAGTGAACCATTATAACCTATGGAGAAATATTGACCAATCAAAATCAAAGGCGGGACAGTTCAAAATACAGTAAAAATGCAGAAAAGCTGATTGGTTGAACTAGCGGGGGCTTGGCTATCTCGGCCAATCAGAGCGCGAGCTACTTGTCCCATTGTAGTCAATGGAGAGATCGGCGCAATGACATCTCGGCGCTCAGCGCCGTGTGGCATGGAGTATGATAAAAAAAATAATTTGTATTAGGTGTAAAACATTCTCTGTAAAAGAGCTGAAACCTTCTATAAACATAAATCAATCAAATCCCTAACAATGCGTTTGTCGGCATCACCGGCGCTACATCAGGAATTGCGATATAGAGAATTGCCGGGAAAAACAGTAATTCAAATTGTTTAAGCTCTTCTGATTGGTCAGCAGAAACCAGCCAATCAGAATAGGAGCGACAGTGAACCATTATAACCTATGGAGAAGTATGGACCAATCAAATGAAAAGGCGGACAGTTCAAAATAAAGTTAAAAAGGCAGAAAAGAGCTGATTGGTTGAGCCCAGGCGGCAGATATGAATCCACCAATCAGATGTAGTGCGTCTATTTCGAATGGAGAAAGAAGGGCGCGATAGAAGGGCGCCCTAAAAGTTATTACTGTCTATGGGAAATATTCTAGTACTGTGATTGGTTGGGGAGAAGAGGGGCTCATCCAGCTTATCCAATCAGCGGCTGAGCTACCTTCTCATAGAGTTCTATGGGGAAAAGAAATGCAGAGCGAGCTCTGTTTGTGATTGGCTAATTTAAAAGAGGCGCGGTTATTTGGACCAATGGGAGAGCGAGCGACACTATTATGGGTTTTCTAATGCAATCTTTAATAAAACTGTACATGGCCGAAATAAAATGATAATACTCCCAAAGTAGTACCGATCTGTATATAAAATGAACAATAATATGGGGCTGACGAAAAAAAAAAATTAATTCAATAAATTAATTTTTATTTCTTGATTTTCGTTACACCCATACTATTGAACCTTGGCTAACGAAAACAAAGAAATAAAAATGAATTTATTGAATTAATATTTTTTTTTCTGCATTTTTACTGTATTTTGAAATGTCCCGCCTTTGATTTTGATTGGTCAATATTTCTCCATAGGTTATAATGGGTCCCTGTCGCTCCTATTCTGATTGGCCAGGAATTCCAAGCCCCCGCTAGCTCAACCAATCAGCTCTTTTCTGCATTTTTACTGTATTTTGAAATGTCCCGCCTTTAATTTTGATTGGTCAATATTTCTCCATAGGTTATAATGGTTCACTGTCGCTTTATATTTGCACTGCAGTACCAGTTTCTGAGACTAATAACGGTTTTGTTTTTCTATCAACCTGAGTGATGCCTCGTTCTTTGCAGTCTAAAATGTAGTTTTTATTGGTTCCACTTCCACTACATGTAACATTTTGATCACTTTTTAGCAAGGCATCTGGCGTTGGGTATTTTTTATTCTGCAGTGTATTATATAGGACAATATTGCAATATCTTAATAAATTGGATTTTTATGGACATGGTGATACAGATTTCGTTAGTTTATTTGTAATTGGCAAAAAAGGGTTTTTTTTTTTTAACATGTACATTTAGTCCCACCAGGGTTCAACACTTTGCTCAATTCCTGCTTGATAAAAGGTCCCTTGACAACAAGCTGTTTGCAAAGTTCTCCTGCAGGGACCCCCACTGATCAGCTGGAATCTGTGAAGAGGCCTGGTAGTAAGTATTCAGGTCCCCAGCAGCCAGGGCCGGGACAAGGCATTTTGGTGCCCTAGGCAAGTACGACCAACGGTGTCCCCCCCTCAAAAAAATAAAAATTTATTCTGGCCATGACTTAACACACGGACCTGCCCCCTTCCCAGCTATGTATAATAATGAAAAAAAAAAATTCCAACACACAGCAGTGGAGTAGGTGGAGTCTATTGGGATGTATTTATATGAAATATTTTGTGTATGAAAAATCCATACATTATACAGGGAAGAAATAACATCACAATATAGTTACTGCACAGACCAGTATACCAAGACCAAAACTATCAAGGATACTGCTATACAAAGACAAAATAATTCCGCAACATTATGACTGCATATCACATAGTGACTGAATAATACCACCACATATTACCACCACATAGTGACTGAATAATATCACCACATATTACCACCACATAGTGACTGCATAATACCTTCACACTATGACCACATATCACCAGCCTGCAGGTGGTCAGTTGGCCAGGCTGGTCTGAGGAAGGAGAAGTTTCCTCTAAAACGTTACCGATATTCTCATGGCGGTCGATACAAACAAGCTCTGCATTGTTGTAAAGTTCTGGATACAGTAGGAACTTTTGTATACTTTCCCCATACATAGTGCCAGCCACAGAGCCCTTATACCCAGTGCCCCATAGATAGTGCCAGCCACAGAGCCCTTATACCCAGTGCCCCCATAGATAGTGCCAGCCACAGAGCCCTTATACCCAGTGCCCCCATAGATAGTGCCAGCCACAGAGCCCTTATACCCAGTGCCCCCATAGATAGTGCCAGCCACAGAGCCCTTATACCCAGTGCCCCCATAGATAGTGCCAGTCACACAGAGCCCTTATACCCAGTGCCCCCCATTAGGGGTGTCGCTAGGCTGTTTTATTCGGGGCGTGGGCCCCAAATAAAACCCCTTGTGCCCCGAACCTCCCAGGTTCAAGGCCGCTGCCGTGGGCTTGGAGCACCGACTGGCCCTTCAGCTGCATGTGCGTCCGCTGGACGCACATACAGCCGAGGACTTCTGCGGAGCGCTCCCGGCCCCGCAGACAGAGTCGGACCGGCTCCGGGTCCGACACTGCGGGGCCGCCGGGCTCTCTTGAGCTGAGGACCCGCCGCCTCCCCGTGCTGCTCAGCTGGCAGCGGCGCAATGTAATCACCTCATCACGCCGCTACCTGTCTTCGGGTGCACAGTCGTCATAGGCTGTGTGCCCGAGGAGCTGCTGGAGGAGCACGGACTGAAGAGGACACAGCGCTCACCGGGAGACTTGAGGCGAGTATTAATGTTCTTCCTTAGAATGGAGTATACCAGCCACAGTGCCCCTATATACCTGCCTGTGGCCCTATATACTGCCTGACAGTGCCCCTATATACCTGCATGACAGTGCCCCTATAAACCTGCCTGAGCCCCTATATACTGCCTGTGTACCCCTATATACCTGCCTGAGCCCCTCTATACCTGCATCAGTGCCCCTATATACCTGCCTCAGTGTCCTATATACCTGCCTGAGCCGCTATATACCTACATCAGTGCCCATATATACTGCCTGTGCCCCTATATGCTGCCTGTGCCCCATATACCTGTCTGAGCCCTATATACCTACATCAGTGCCCATATATACTGCCTGTGCCCCTATATACTGCCTGTGCCCCTATATACTGCCTGAGCCCCTAGCTATATACCTGTCTTAGTGCCCATATATACATGCCTCAGTGCCCCTATATACCTGCCTGTGCCCCCGATATGCCTGCCTCAGTATCTATATACCTACCTGAGAGTGACCCTATATCTATATACCTGCTTGAGAGTGACCCTATATCTATGTACCTAGCCTGAAGTTACCCTTATCTATAATACTGCCAGAGAGTAAACCTAATATCTATATATACGCCAGAGAGTAACCCTATATCTATCTACCTGCCTGAGAGTGACCCTATATATATATTCCTGCCTGAAAGTGACCTATATCTATAACCTGCCTGATAGGACTCTATATCTATATACTGCCTAGTGACCCTATATCTATATACCTGCCTGAGAGTGACCCTATATCTATATTCCTGCCTAATTGAGGGGACCTATACACCTACCTAACTGAGGGACTTATATTCCTATAAGCAAGGAGTTGCTAGAAAGAGAGGATTCTAGATATATTGTGTCCAAATCTGTAGGGACAGTGTTGGCCGGAGAAATCAGCAGAAGGTGTGAACCGATGGAGAAAAAAGGGAAAGTGAACGACGCTGATCAGAAATGATGTCTCCTGTGAGTCATTAAATGTAACTGCAGTGTAATCACTTATATGTCTGCAGAGCGTCTACATACAACTAGTATCTACCACTATATGGTCACTGTATGGCGGTAATATATGTCTGTGTACAGCTGATAGTCACATGTGGTGGTTGCGTATGGTCAGGGTCTGATCTTTAAGTAGTAATAGTTTTGGGTCTTGGTTTTGTAGGAGGGTTTTAGTAACAATCATTTGTCTGGTATATTTGCTCCATGTGTAGGTGTATGTTTTGGTGACTGTTTAGGAGTACTGTCAAATGGAGGTGAGCGGTTTTGAAAAAGTAAATTTGTCAGCTCCGATTTTCATTGTACAGTGACTGCTGAGGTGATGGACGAGAGCTATGTGGAATATGCAGAAAATTAGTGACAGGAACAGAAGGTTTTTCTCTGTAAAAACACATCATGCCGCAGTTCACAATGAACTCACACAGTGAACCCAGCCCTACTGAGCAAAATGTAACACACAGGGCCCGGGCCCCGGATGTTTTAAGACCCTAGCAACGCCCCTGGCCCCTATAGGTAGTACCAGCCACAGAGCTCTTATACCCATTGCCCCCATAGATAGTGAGCCAAAAGGGAGTGCCCTTATCCACCACAGATCCCCTCCATAAGATAGGGGCCAAAGAGCCACCCCCATAGAGTGCTCTTATACCCAGTGCCTCCATAGATAGTGCCGGCCACAGAGTGCCCTTATACCCAGTGCCAATATAGATTGTGCCAGCTACAGAGTCCATGCCCTCATACACAGTTGCATCTAGAGTACCTACATAAACAGTGCCAGTCACGGAGTGCCACTCGAAACAGTTTTATACAAGAAGAATATCCCCTGGAACAGTGTTAGACACGGAGTGTCCCCATAAACAAACGCAGCCAGAGACCACCCCTATTGATAATACTAATTAAAGAGTTCCCACTAAACACTGATACGGAGTGTCCCCATAGACATTACCAGTCACAGAGTACCCCGATAGACATTGCCGGTTACAAAGTGACTTTATAAATATTGCCAGTAACAAAGTGCCCCCATAAACATTGCTGGTCACAGGGTGCCCCAATAAACAATAGCAGCCAGAGAACACCCTTATTAGTAGTGCTAATAAAAGAGTTCCAAGTAAATATTGCTAGATACAGATACTTAAACAGCGTTAGGTTCAAATTGTCCCCATAAACTTTGCCAACCACACCGTGCCACCATGAATAATTGCAGGCAGAGGTCACTCCTATAAATAATATAAACTAAAGACTTTCCACTAACCAGTGCCAGTTAGAGTGTGCCCCCATAAACAGCATCAGCTGGGTATCTAGCTCTATCCATGCACATCTGTAAAACTGTAAGGGTATGTTCACACGGTGTAATTGCGCTGCAATACGCCCAAAGTACGCTCCGCAAATATGGTAATTCATAGCTCTCATTGAGAGCTATGACTACCTGCCATTTTCCCTGACGCATATTATGCATCGAGAGAAAGAAGTGAATGTCTATGGGAGCCAGCACAGAGTATTTTAGAAGTAACTGCTGGCCAGCGCGTACTTCTGAAACACCCAGCGTATTGCAAGCGCCGTGTCAACATACCCTAATAAGTCATCTGTGGAACTGTATGGGGTGGAGGCACCTCAGTTCTACACTGCACCTATTACACCCTACCATTGTATGTAACACCTCTGGCACTCTAAGGCCATGTTCACACAGCTTAAAATGGGACGTATTTCAGTCCGTAATTATGCGCCGTAGTGCGCGAATTACGGCTGGAATACGTCTCAGTCATTACGGTAATGCACAGTTCTCATAGAGACCTATGGATTACGTCTCCTCTCTCTGCTCGGCGAATACGCCGCGGGGGGAGATAAGTGATATGTGAATTACTAGTGGGCTATACGTGCCGCTGGCAATGAATGTCTATGGGCCCCCCGCTCCCTCCCCCGCCCCCGTCCACACGGCATAATTGCGTGACGTAATTACGCCCCGCAAATAAGCCGTGGGAACATAGCCGCTGAAGCGTCATGCTGTATGGGGCATCTCTGGCACTCTATATATGTCAACAAGCTCTGCATTGTTGTAAAGTTCTGGATACAGTAAGAACTTTGTTTATACTTTCATGGAGAGACAGCAGTGATTGCAGGAGCTAGATATAGGCAGGCAGGGCTATAGGGGCTAGATATAGGCAAGCAGAACTATAGGGGCCATATATATGCAGGCAGGACTATAGGGGCCATATATATAGGCAGACAGGGCTATAGGGGCTAGCTATAGGCAGGCAGGGCTATAGGCAGTATAAGCAAGCAGAACTATAGGGGCCATATATATGCAGGCAGGACTATAGGGGCCATATATATGAAGGCAGGACTATAGGGGCCATATATAGGCAGACAGGGCTATAGGGGCTAGCTATAGGCAGGCAGGGCTATAGGGGCTAGATATATAGGCAGACAGGGCTATAGGGGCCAGACATATAGGCAGGAAGGGCTATAGGGGCTAGATATATAGGCAGTCAGGGCTATGGGAGCCATATAAATAGGCAGGCAGGGCTATAGGGGCCATATATATAGGCAGGCAGGGCTTTAGGGGCCAGATATATAGGCAGGCAGGGCTTTAGGGGCCAGATATATAGGCAGGCAGGGCTTTTGGGGCCAGACATATAGGCAGGAAGGGCTATGGGGGCCATATAAATAGGCAGGCAGGACTATAGGAGCCATATATATAAGCAGGCAGGACTATAGGGGCCATATATATAGGTAGGCAGGGCTAGAGGGGCCATATATATAAGCAGGCAGGGCTATAGGGAATATATATATAGGCAGGCAGGGCTAAAGGGGCTAGATATAGGGCGGCAGGACTATAGAGGCAATATATAAAGGCAGGGCTAGATATATAGGCAGGCAAGACTATAGGGGCCATAAATATAGGCAGGGCTATAGGGGCTAGATATATAGGCAGGCAGGGCTATAGGGGCTAGATATACAGGCAGGCAGGGCTATAGGGGCCAGATATATAGGCAGCAGGGCTATAGGGGCTAGATATAGGCAGGGCTATATGGACTATGGTCCACTATTTTGAAAAGTTGGCCAGTCAATTACTGAGTAGCTACATTTACTGTATAACAGTCCTTTATCAATTTATAAAGTTCTGGCTTCCTGAATGCAGCGCTGTCCTCCTTGCCTATTTATATGGCCTCCATAGCCCTGCCTGCCTATATATCTAGCTCCTATAGCCCTGCCTGCCTATATATCTAGCCCCTATAGCCCTGCCTGCATATATATATATATAATAAAAGTATATATATATATATAGCCCATCTAGCACTGCCTGCCTATATACTAGTCCACTTAGTATCCAGTCCTCCTATAATTATAAATTGGCTCCTAATGCAGCGCTGCCTCCTATATGCCTACCCCCTATAATATATTATTATTAATATGCCCCATGGCCCTGACTGCCTATATATCTAGCCCCTATAGCCCTGCCTGCCTATAGCTAGACCCTATAGCCCTGCCTGCCAATAACTAGCCCCTATACACCCCTATGCCCTGCTACTAATATATATATTATATAATATATATATATATATAATTACACAAATATATACATAGCCTATCCTATATATACCCTATGCTGCCTGCCTATAGACCCTATAGCCTGCCTGCAATAATGTATGGCCCTCCGTAAATAGCCCTGCCTGCCTATATATATGGCAGGTAATCATAGCTCTCAATGAGAGCTATGAATTACCATATTTGCGGGGCGTACTTTGGGCGTATTGCAGCGCAATTACACCCCAAAGTATGGCCCGCAAAGACGCTGTGTGAACATACCCTAACAGTTTTACAGATGTGCATGGATAGAGCTAGATACCCAGCTGACGCTGTTTATGGGGGCACACTCTAACTGGCACTGGTTAGTGGAAAGTCTTTAGTTTATATTATTTTTAGGAGTGACCTCTGCCTGCAATTATTCATGGTGGCACGGTGTGGTTGGCATAGTTTATGGGGACAATTTGAACCTGGCGCTGTTTAAGTGGGCACACTCTATCTAGTAATGTTTACTTGGAACTCTTTTATTAGCACTACTAATAAGGGTGTTCTCTGGCTGCTATTGTTTATTGGGGCACCCTGTGACCAGCAATGTTTATGGGGGCACTTTGTTACTGGCAATATTTATAAAGTCACTTTGTAACTGGCAATGTTTATGGGGGTACTCTGTGACTGGTAATGTCTATGGGGACACTCCGTATCAGTGTTTAGTGGGAACTCTTTAATTAGTATTATCAATAGGGGTGGTCTCTGGCTGCTTTTGTTTATGGGGACACTCCGTGTCTAACACTGTTCCAGGGGATATTCTTCTTGTATAAAACTGTTTCGAGTGGCACTCCGTGACTGGCACTGTTTATGTAGGTACTCTAGATGCAACTGTGTATGAGGGCATGGACTCTGTAGCTGGCACAATCTATATTGGCACTGGGTATATAGAGGTAGCACTCTGTGGCCGGCACTATCTATGGGGGCACTGGGTATAAGGGCACTCTGTGGCTGGCACTATCTATGGGGACCTGGGTATAAGGGCACTCTGTGGCCGGCACTATCTATGGGGGCACTGGGTATAAGGGCACTCTGTGGCTGGCACTATCTATGGAGGTACTGGGTATAAGAGCTCTGTGGCTGGTACTATCTATGGGGTCACTGGGTATAATGGCATTCTGGCTGGCACTATCTATGGGGGCACTGGGTATAAGGGCTCTGTGGCTAGCACTATCTATGAGGAAAGTATACAAAAGTTCTTACTGTATCCAGAACTTTACAACAATGCAGAGCTTGTTTCTATCGCACGCCATGAGAATAGCCACATGCTCATCGGTGACGTTTTGGAGGAAACTCCTCGTTCCTCAGACCAGCGTCATGGACTGCGTCCTCTCTGAAGGTCTCATGGCGGTCGATACAAACAAGCTCTGCGTTGTTGTAAACTTCTGGAAACAGTAAGAACTTTTGTATACTTTCATGCAGAGACTGCAGTGACTATTATTATCATATCACAGGTTTTTACATCTATTATATATTGAAAATCATGTATTAATTACCTGAGAATTAATGGGTGATGTATATGAAGTTGAATCAATGATATAAAAGAAATTTTGGATATAAAGGACTGTCTTGCTATTTTTCGTGACTGGCCAACTGACCACCTGCATACTGGTGATATGTGGTGGTGATATGTGGTCCTAGTGTGAAGGTATTATGCAGTCCCTATGTTGTGGTAATATGTGGTGGTATTATTCAGTCACTATGTGATATGCAGTCATAATGTTGCGGAATTATTTTGTCTTTGTATAGCAGTATCCTTGATAGTTTTGGTCGTGGTATACTGATCTGTGCAGTTACTATATTGTGATGTTATTTCTTCCCTGTATATCAGTATAATGTATGGATTTTTCATAAACAACATATTCCATATAAATAAATCCCAATAGACTCCACTTACTCCACTGTTGTATGTCGGAATTTTTTATTTTTTTCCCCTTATTCTTCCTAGCTGGGGAGGGCGCTGGTACGTGTGTTAAGTTATGGCCAGATTTAATTTTAATTTTTTTTTAAGGGTGGGGAGGGAGACAACATTGGTCGTACTTGCCTAGGGCATTACTGTTATACAGTAATGTTTGTGCGCCCTCCATGTGACAGGCAGAGGTGGCGCCCTAGGCCATCGCCTACCTCTGCCTACCCATCGTCCCGGCCCTGCCTGCCGCACCGCGACAGGAGAGACTAAGCAGTACACAGTGCCCACTGAAATTACTGAGTTGTCAATGCAAGGTAGGACAGGTCCTCCACGGCGAGAAATGTTCTTTGAAACCACTCTTCATTTTAGCCAAGAGATAAGGATCCTATAAAGAGAATGTCCCCTTAATTAACCCAGAATTTTCTAGTATGCCAAAAGAAAATGGATTTTGACTCTTTTTACTTGTTGTTGAAACATAAATGTGCTTGGATATTTTTGTGTATATGTCTGTCACATTTTTCAATAAAGTTCTTTTGAAAAAGAAAATGGATTTTCCATACTGTGAAATCTATAAAAATTTTAATATTTCACCTATATTGGATAGAAGTATTGATGGCACACAGATGTTAACAGCAAATTTTCATGCCAGCTGAGAAATGGAGCCAGATAGTGCGGTCAATGGAGGAAAGAGCACTGTGCTCAAGAAAGGTGATGGACCCTCAGCATTACATTCATGTTGATAAAGGTAGAAAAAAAAAAAAACCTTTAACTTTTAAACCTTTGGCCAAGTCTCCCTGCAGAACTTTGTAAGGTTCTGTGGTGCACATGAGAAAATTGAGCACAGCTTCAGGACGTGTGTCGGCGGCAGTAAGTGCATCTGTTCAAAATAAAATCAACCTGTGTAAGTAACAGTAAGAGAAAGCTTCATCCATCATTTCCTAAAAACACAATTATTTCATTTTCAGAACCTGTGCCCCAGTGTAGCAACATTTATAAATCACAGGTCGAATGGACGGATATTGTATTCACTGTATCTCTCTTTCTGTTATTTCTTTAGAGCCTGAACACCAATAAAAGAGTTTTAACAATCTTCACAAACTTTGTTGGCCAATTATATCCTGAGGATACACATTACTCAGGTTGTGAAACTCAAAAAAAACGAATCAGAATTACAGTGATGATTTATTGAAATTGAACTTTCGGTTCTTATAACTGAATAACAGAACACTTAACCCTTCCACTACCAGGGACATACACACCATGCTTCTAAATGGCCATTAAAATACAACCTAAGGCAAGGGACTCATTTTGGAAAGGACAGCAAGATATACCATAGAGGAGTAATCTGCTTCCTGCGGCTCTGAACCTGGAAGCTCAGAAGAACTTTAAAACCTGCAGCTTGCATCATGCCTAGTCCTAAGAGGGTGGTGCATAACATATGGAAGCTCTCTTTGAGGCTCTGTTATTCCCAGTGCCATGTGCAACCTCTCAGGCCCTGCACCTGTAGTGGATAAGCTCTGTCTGGAGTTTTCCTTTAAAGTCTTTGTAAACAACAGCAGTATGATAGTTCCATCTTATTTCTCTGCATTGAGTAGCACAAGCAAAAATTATATGATAACGGCATTTGGAAAAATTAACCTTTTTCAATACTTTTCTAGATTAAGTCAGATTATGTCAGTCCGTAAAATGTAGGGTAAAAAATATTAAAGGGGTTTTGCCATGAAGTAAAATTGACGTGGGAAGATTGCAAATGAAATAACATTTTCACCATTCATTATTATTAAAAATTCTGCACCGTTTTTGTTTTAGCTGCTCCTTTAGTGATCCATAGTTTACAGCTTGTCTCCAGGGGATACGACCAGGGCTGAGAGCTCCTCAGTCCTGGTCAGACATCACCTCTCCTATCAGGCAGCTACTGAGTGTTCAAACCCCAGGTTCTCTGTATTCCTTAGCAATTAGTCAAACAGTGCAAATAAATAGAAACTTCAATGAGGTCTGTGCATTGATAACGAGAAAATAAAAACACAGGTTTGATTCCTGCAGGGATTTGAACCTAGGACCCTTGTGTCTGGAGGCAAAAAATTTACCTCTCAGCTACTCATAATGCTTTACATAAACAGACCTTTCTTTGACTACAGAGAGGAAGGCCTGGTGATGTTATCCTGCTGAATCACATGATATGCATTTCAAACAATTCACACACGCCCCCTTCTAAGCACACAGAGCAGAAGAGCTGGATGCAGGCGGTATGAAATGAGATCGTGGCAAAACCCCTTTAAAGAGAGCCTGTCACATAGGTTGCCCCCCTTGCTGAGGACAGAACAAGGTAGTGTCAGACCTGCTGTTTCCAGCGCTGTGTCCCTTATTCTGTAAGATGCTGCAGTTTTCGTGTATTTAATGCTCAAATCTGCAGTTTTCAGGGAGAAGAGTCATTCGAAGAGTCAGTTTTTTTCAAACCCCGCCCACCTGAGGCGAGCCCCGCCCACCTCAACTGATAAACCTATTACTTTGAATAAGCAGAAACATGTGAATAACTGAGAGTGGGCGGGGCTAGTCTTTGGTGGGTGGGGCTAACACCTGCTCATGAATAAGATTTGAGTATTACATGCTCTAAAACTACAGCATCTTACAGAATAAGGGGCACAGTGCTGGAAACAGCAGGTCTGACACTAGCTTGTGCTGCCCTCAGCAAGGGGGACAAAACCTATGTGACTGGTTCCCTTTAAGTTGGGAAAAGACAAAACTATTCGCTCTTCTCGAGAAAAATAAACTGTCCTTCTAGTGCCGCCTACAGGTTATGTTTCAAGACTAATTTAGTCAAACAGGTAACTAGCTATAGGTGGTAACAGAGGCAACTGTATTTAAAGGGGTGTTCTCCCCATGCTATTTTACAGAGCCTGCCTTCACAGTCAGCTTCAGTCTCACACTTTCTGGTTAGGTTATGGCAGGGGTTTGCAACGTCGGCTCTCCAGCTAATGGGAAACTACATTTCCCATCATGCCCACTGATATAGATTATATAAATGCATGATGGGAGTTGTAGTTTCCCAACAGCTGGAGAGCCGACGTTGCAGACCCCTGGATTATGGGCAGTTCTACAGCAGTGATTGGCATATCAGTTCTGCTCTTCCTAGCTGAGCCTGTCAGAGGGACATTGCTAACAGAAGGGTGTAAACAGTAAGGGCGACATGTCTGAAAAGTGGCGTATCCATGCCAGTTTCAGGCGCATTAAATCAGTGTAAAGTTCTCCTGAAAGTCCAATACTTTCTAAAAACTGGCGTCAGGTATACTTTAATGCGCCTAAAAAGGCGCATTGTGCCGAAAAAGGCGCATCGCATCAAAAAAGGGGCATCGCGCAACTCGCGGCGCACAGCATATCATTGGTAGTATATGTAATGCGCCTATCAAGGCGCATTGCCCGACGGAGGCGCATAACATATGTAATGTGCTTCAATAGGCGCATTGCGCGATGTGGGCGCACAGTGTACCATATTTAGGCGCATTACAAAGTGTCGCGCCCGGCGTATAATGCGCATGTTTTTGGTGTACGACAGTTTATTTACCACAAGAATATGCCGTCAAAAGTGGTTTGGGCGCAAAATAGACCAAGAAACTGGCGTTGGCGAGTTGGGACATGTCGCCATAAGGCCATGTACACACGGATTATTCACAGCGTAATTGCAGGACGGATTTTGCCCGCAATTACGCTGTGTGCTCGGCAGCAGGGTCGTGGCGGGGAAGCCGGCAGCCCGCTGGCCCCATAGACATTCATTATCTATGGGGCCGGAGAGGAGACGGAATCCATATTTCTCTATGAGAACTGTGGATTACTGTAATGACTGGGACGGATTTCAGCCCGTAATTCACATAGTACTGCGCGAATTACGGGCTGAAATCCATCCCAAAATTAGCCGTGTGAACATTGCCTAAGAGTTTGTTCACACAGCATTTTTCGACGCTTATTTTAGGGGGTATTTTATGACAAACACTTCCCATAGACTGCCATGTAAAATCAGCGTCATCGTTCAGATAACACTGATTTCACTTGAGTAATTTTGAAATACTAAAGTATACAAAATCTGTCTCGGGCAGTCCGCATTTATTTCCTCGTTAAAATTCCGCACTGACAAGCACGAAATTTGAAGGAGGAAATGAACGTGTTCTTGGCATGGACATATCTGCGCCGAATATTATATCCTGTAAACGTCCCCTAAGGCAGGAGACTACAGAGCTCTAAAGAGTTAAAGTTTGTCAGTAGCATAGACCAGTGTTCCCCAACTCCAGTCCTCACGCCCCACCAACAGGTCATGTTTTCAGGATCTCCCACAGAATGCACTGACAATAATAATATCACCTGTGCAGAATGCACTGACAATAATGACTTCACCTGTGCAATGCTAAGGAAAGCCAGAAAACATGACCTGTTGGTGTGCCTTGAGGACTAGGGTTGGGAACCTCTGGCATAGACAAACAAGCTCCTGAGAACGCTCAGCAGGGGGTGATGTCACCCGGGTTAGATAGGGCTGCTGGAGTAATGAGAGTAGAGGGAGATGGTCGGTAACCTAGGGAAGCTGTATATAAGCAGGAGATAAGATATCATCTAGCTTTATAACAAAGCAAAATCAGAACACAACATTTGGTATTAGTCTTTATTTACCTTTGTCTACATGTTTAAAGCTAATCACTGTGGTGAGAAAACCCCTTTAAGACTTTACAAGTGGAGTAGACGAATAAATATTTTTATTAGAGGCAAACAGCTCAAAAAGTTTGGTGCGATGAGCATCTCACTAATAGCACTGGTAACATGGCCACTAGGACCCACTGCTATGGATGTGGGCTAAATAGTATGAACACCTACAGATGGGCAAACACATAACTGGCTGTAATAGGACATCCGGTACCACTGTCCTCTATAATGGAGCATCTCTAATATTCATTGCTCTCCTTTCACCACCAGCTGTGCACATTTGCTCATTTTATGAACAAGGGCTTTGTGGACATTTACTTTATTGGGATAAATGGAGAGGGGCAAAAAAGTACATCTATTAATGAAACACCCCGGCAATCAATGATCTTTGCAATGTGGCTGTGTTATTTTTTCCTGTTCCAATAATGATGTTGAGAAAACATTTCTGCTTCAAGTTGCTCTAATGTGCAGCACAGGGACAACTGTACTGTGGTTTATAGGCACTTCTAGCAAACTAAAAAATCTTTACTGTGCACACACGCGCACTTCAAAATAATAGAACTATTACCAAATATGCCACGGCTTGTCCTTGATGTTCTCTAAACACAGCAACTGAGAGACCTTCACGGATGACAGGGAGTCTCTAAGGTCCATTTTGTTAGCGAAAAACAAAATTGGTATCCGTCTGTGTTTAATGTCTGGGGAATAGAAGAAAAAAAGCGTCATTTAAAAGTAAATTAGAACTACTATGCAAGTTGTGTGGGCATGAAAGAGCATTCAAGACAGCAGCAGCAAACGTACGCGTGAACCCATTTATACTGTCGTACGGGCGAGATTCTAGGATGACATGTGATGCCTGGGTAATGTCATTACATGTACCAAACAACCGAAGACTAGGAGAGTCAAGAAGAAGTGGAAAAAGGCTGAAAGCAGTGTAGTCCAGAATTAAATTCTGGTTGGGAGAGGATGAATCTGTGATCAGTAATGGCAATGCTTTTATTACAGACAGAAAAGTATGAGACTGTATTGTGTTACTCACCATGCATGGTTCCAGCGATGCCTCCTGGCAACTGGTGTGCAGCTCCTATCAACAGACGCTGCTTCTTCTCCTGCCAACATTTACCACTATACACTGCTTGGCTGTACTTGGATCTTTCATAGAACAGAATGGAGAGTTGTGTTAAAGCGTGACTTTCAATTCAATATCGAGACTTTCTCGAGATTGGGACCCGCACCTATCACACTTTCATGGCATAATCAGTTTCCATGGCTACAACTCCAATTGTACTGCACTGCACCACAGGGATTTACGAAAATCTTTATATACAGTGGGTATGGAAAGTATTCAGACCCCTTTAAATTTTTCCCTCTTGCTTTTATTGCAGCCATTTGGCAAGATCCAAAAAGTAAATTTTTTTGCTCATTAATGTACACTCTGCACCTCATCTTGAAAGACAAAAAACAGAAATGGTCTTAAAGGGGTTGTCTCACTACATAAAATAATAACAACAACAACAACAACAACACTACATTGATTCATCTTACCTCAGTCCTGTTTTCTTGGTTTCATTTTGAATTCAGGGGCGTGTTTACTGGCTTCTACCAGGCTGCAGTAGATGCCAGGTCTGTAGCTATAGAGACCAGTGCTGGCAGCCTATCAAGAGAGATTAAACAGGTCTGTAGCTGTAGCGACCTGAGGAGCTGATGCAGCCCATACGACAGGGGATATCTAAAAATAGGTAAGATACTGCTAATGGACACATATTGCAAAGTGACTTGTTTTTGCAAGACCTTCAACATAAAAAGCAATCCCTGTAGTGAGACAACCCCTTTAAGTATTCAGAGCCTTTGCTCAGTATTAAGTAGAAACATCATTTTGAGCTAGTACAGACATGAGTCTTCTTGGGAATGATGGAACTAGTTTTTCACACCTGGATTTGGGGATCCTCTGCCATTCTTCCTTGCAGATCCTCTCCAGTTCCCTCAGGTTGGATGGTGAACGTTGGTGGACAGCCATTTTCAAGGCTCTCCAGAGACGCTCCATTGGGTTTAGGTCAAAAATGGGCACAGAGTTGTTCTGAAGCCACTGCTTTGTTATTTATTTATTTTTTTCAAATTTACAAGTTTTATTAAAAAAACCAAGGCAGTACAAATGATATCAAAGTGAAAACATTGCCATTACAGAGTAAGGTAACAATATTGAACATTGTAAAGCATGATGATTCGTCAACATAAGAGAAAGTCTCACTAACAGATGCCTTAATAGAAAAGTGGGCTATCGCTGCAGCTTGGATGGTATGATAGCTATGAAGGTAGCAGATGGTGCAGCGCCCAAAACTTTATACTCACACAATAAGGCAGTAAGGCACATAGAACAGGCATTGCAATATCAAATACTAACTGAGAGAACATTCGATGGCCCATTTAACCGAGAGGGCTACAAGGCCCTATATTGAGCGAACTGACCTAGGTGTATAAGGCTAAGCCTTGGCCGTGTGCATTACAAAACAGGGCATTCATAACAAGACGAACAAGCATACACTCTAGGCATACAGACCTACAGTCATACAGGAGAAAGGGGAGGGGAGGAAAGATAGAGTGGGGAGGAGGCATGTGAAGAGAGGGTGTAGAATTGTGAATTGTAGGAGACCTTAATCCTTCTAAGCAGATAAAGTGCGGAAGGCAGACGAAGCCTGGAATTGCAGCCAAGGTGACCATGTCCGGTTCAGCGTCCGAGCCTGTTCCTCTGTCGTAGCTAGAAGTTCTTCCATGTGATAAACATGGGAGACCTCAGTGTAACACTCTTCAATAGTGGGGGGATCTGGTGTTTTCCAGCGCCTGGGAATGACGGTCTTGGCCGCCTGCAGGAGGTGCCGCAGAAGGGACTTTTTATAGGTGGAAGGCCAAAAGCTGAACATAAACAGTACCCTGCGGGGGGTCCAGGAAGGAATTCGGGAGTACCTTAAAACACGATACACTGCCTCCAAAACCCCAACGGAGGCAGCCCCACCATTTTTTGTGCTAGCCCCCTCAGGGTTCCAAACGCCAGATGTTCGGGGACCTGGGGGAAAACCATTTATGCTTTTGTTTTTTTAGCTGTGTGTTTGGGTTTTTGTCTTTTTGGAAAGATGAACCTTGGCCCAGTTGAGGCCCCGAGGTTGGAAGGGGTTTTTTCCGGAATCTCGTACGGCCGCTTTCTTTTTTCCTTCATTGCAACCAGTCGTCCGTGTGCAGCTGAAAAAAAACCCCCCCTGCTGTCTGCCCCCCTTTTCATGTTGGGGATTGTATGGGCGGTTGGCTTCCCGGTTTTCTCCAACAGCCGTTTTTCAATTAACACCAAAAAGTTCTTTTTATCTCCGAAGGCTCTTTTTCTTTTGTCGGGAGTTTAATTTTGTTTTTTAAACTGTATGCGGCTTTCTTGTCTTGCATGGGGAAGGTTTTCTGTCGGCACATCACCCAAAAAAAGCCCCGATGGTGGGGGCGCAGGTAGTTGACTTTGTGGAACTTTCTTCCATCCCCTACTGATCTCGGGGCTCGCCCAGTGATCTTGGGGTTCTTCTTTACCTTCCTCACAAACGATTTCTTATTTTTGGTGGACGGCAAGGTAGAGGACGAGCTGTGGTGTCCCAAATTCTTTTTTAAAAGGTTTAAAAGGAGGCCACTGGCTTTAGGAACCTTGGTGCTGCGAAATTTTTTTGTACACTTGGCCCAATCTGTCCCTTTGTCACAATTCTTCCTTGAGCTTTTGGGCAGTTTTTTGACCTCTAATTTTTCTATACTCTACATCACTTGGGTTTATATAGCCCGTGTTCCCTTTACCAAATCAAGTCCAATCTTTTAAATTAAACACAGTGGCCCCAATTAGGAGTAGAATAATTTAAGGAGGATAGAAAAAAATAAAAAATAAAAAATTTTATTTCTTAGCGCCAACATATTCCGCCACTTCAAATTCAAGGTAACTTTCAGTCATTTACACATTAAAAGTACTTACAATGGACTACAAGTGTGAGTGTGCCCCTGCTCGTGAGATCTTACGAATGTTTAGTGGGAATGGGTGGAACCGGTAGAGTCCCCAAGTTTACATGGGGAAGGCCATGCTGACAAAAAATAGGGGGGGGTCTGAATGAATAAATGGATAACCTGCCCCACCCAAAGAGCTGACATCCAAATATACAGAATAGTCCCTCTGATTGCCCAATGCAGGGGACCTGGGAACCATTATGCTTGTGTTATTTTAGTTGGTCTTGGGGTCAGTCCTGTTGAAGATGAAACTTTTGGCCCATCTTATAAACTCGTGAAGGGTTATCAGATGTGCCTGTATCGGCCCCGCTTATCATATTCTAGAGAATTTTTGCCCGCACGTGTAAATCTGTAGCCATGGCATGGGAGGTTCGGCATGATGGAGCAGTGTCTGTTTTCATCTGCAAAAGCCGCAGAAACACCGGTATTTTATCTATAGACAGAGATTTAAAAGGGAAGGAGATGTATGCGGATAGCTGCGCTGTGGAGAGCTTTAATGGGCTGTGAGTGCTGCAGTGTTATACTTTGTAATCCTGTACTTGCATGGCTCCCAAGTGCATTTTGACTGACCACAGGATCTTGGGGTCTTCTTTACCTTTATAAGATTTCTATTTGGCTGGAGAGGAGAGAACAGCTGTGGTCTCCCCAAATTCTCCAGATTGGATTATGGGGATGTGTTTAGGAACGGAGCCTGCAGAAATTTTTTGCAGTGTCAAGACGGCGTCACAATTTGTCTCGAGTCTTGGGAGTTTTGAGTCGTTCACAGTAGAAATGGAGGTCTTATTGAAGGTATTCTTAGGCAGTGACAAGCCAATCGAATGGATATACAGCGGACTAATGTAGGAATAGAAACAAATATAAAGGGAAAAATGGACAGCATGTGAATTAAATATGAGTGTCACCTCAAAGGGTCTGAATACTTATGACCATGTGATATTTGTGTTTTTCTTGTTTAATAAATTAGCAAAAATATCTACATTTGTGGTTTTTTTCCTTTCAAGATGGGGGTGCAGAGTGTAGATTAATGAGCAAAAAAATTAACTTTTTGGATCTTACCAAATACCTGCAATGAAAGAAAGAGTGAAAAATTTAAAGGGGTCTGAATACTTTCCATACCCACTGTATATAAGCCAAAATAAGGAGTGGATCCAAAACATGGCAAATCTTGCTTACACTTCAATGTATGGTGAAATAATAGTAACTTATAAGTTACACAGTAACATATGGATTAATCACATTCAACCTTTTATAAACTCAATTAATCCTCAGTGAAATAAAATAAGAAGAAAAAAGAGAACTGCAGACAATATGGCCACATAATGGAAAGAAAAGGTGGTGAGATAATTGTTCTAGATCAACTTAATATCCTGACCAGACAAGGACTTACTAGTTACATTGGGAAATGCCCTTTAAGGCATACCTACCCTTCAGGTGACTTCTCAGGATGTCATCTGCGTGTACATTTACTTGTATCTGGCATATTTTATATGAGGTTTCAGGATAAGCTGTTGTTTGTGTATATGAACTTGTATCTGGCATTTCTTTTAGCAGCTTCTCTGAGCTCAGCTCTGAAGTGGGTGGAGACTAGCTGCTATGGTGTCCCCCATATAAAGCACACACAGGGAACCAAGTTCTATTTTTCTCTCAGTCTGTAGCATACTGTTACGGAGGACATTATACCGCAGTAATGAGAAATATAGTTGAGAAATCTGCACAGGGGTGATATAGCAGAACTCTAAGGGTATGTTCACATGGCATCTTTGCAGGCATAAGTACGGCCCGCAAATACAATAATTCAAAGCTCTCATTGAGATTTATGATTACCTGCTGTCTTCCCAGATATGTATGGCGTGCCGGGAGAAAGAAATGACATGTCCCTTCTTCCCGGCACTTACGCACATGTGGACAGCGAAAATCAATGGGAGCCGGCAAAGAGCATTTTAGAAGTATGGACTGGCTATCACCTACTCCTAAAACACCCGGCATATAGAGGCGCGGACAGTAGGAAAATTTGCCGTGTGAACTTACCCTAACTAGAACGTGAAGTCATTCCTCTGGTTTCTTGCCAGCAGCTCAATCCTCCTACTTCCCTCTCCATTGACTTTTATTGGAAGCATATAACCTAATTTCTCAGTGAGCCTTACTACTGATTTATGCAGAGTAAATTGGAATTGCATTGACTATTTAACACTTTGGTCTGAAACTGGTAACACATTGTGCAACATATCAAGATATTTCTATATGGGTTTAATGTCTATCTTAAAAAGATTGTCTTACTACATTGATTCATCTTACCTCAGTCCTCTTTTTGGGTTTCATTTTTTAATTCGGGGGCGTTTTACGGGTTTCTACTAAGCTGCAGAAAAGCCAGTTTTAGCTATAGAAACCAGTCTGGCAGCCTATCATGAGAGATTGAAAAGGTCTATACAAGCACCTGAGAGTGATGCAGCCCATACAAGAAGAATCTAAAGAGGACACGGTTAAGGAAACGTATTGCAAAGTGACTTGTTTTTTCAAGATCTTTTTCATAAAAGCAATCCTTTTATGAGACAACCCCTTTTAAAACTCGCGCACAAAGCGTAATCTTGATCCAAAAAGGGAAAAGGTTTTTCTGCTCCCTTTCATTTTCTGGCAAACAATATAACCCAGTCAGAATAGTAAGATAAATGGTAAGAAAATACTACGAAATGACTGCGCCCACAGTCAGATAATGAAAGCCATTATCCCATGTCTAATTTACAAACCTGTAATTTCTGAAATTAATTTTTAAAGACGCCTCTCACTCCTGTTATTCCCCATTTTTTGTGAATATTTGTGGGTTGACTGCAATGCAGGGGGTTTTCCCACACATCTGGCACGCCATTAAGGGGGGTCTGCTTTTGGGCCAAAATTAAATAATTTTCAAAGGAAAATGTCCACTGTGGCTAATACATATAATCCACAAATTTATTTGGAGGGAATAAAATAAACAGGGAAAAACAGGTACATCTAACGCGTTTTTCTGCAGAGACAGCCCTCTATACGGCATACCACACGATGGCCAATTTCAGCCCTTTCTTGGTTTTGGATACATAATGATTAGAGGATTTGTTAAAGGGATTTTTTTCTCGATACTTTTTTGCATCTTTTGAAACATAATTTCTTCAAATTTGAGGATGTATTTTAAATTTGCAGATCTCAGGTGTTCCGATGGGACCAAATTTGCTCCATCAATCGCAAACATCTACATGGCTTGGTGGGAGTGTTTTTTTCTTTTTTCTGAGTCTAATCCCTTTGTTCTGACATTGCCCTGGTACGGTCGTACATAGATGACCTCCTGATATTTTGGGGGGGGGCGATTGTGGCGGCCGTACCAGACTTTGTCAGATTTTTTCAATAACAATTCATTATGTCAAAATTGTTTCAAATCATTATCTTCTTTTTGATTGTTTTTGGATTTAACTCTTTTGGGTAGTACACCTTCTGTCTCTATAACATCGTTTAGGAAGGCCCTGCGGGGAAAACACTATTTTGCACGCTAAATCGTGCCATGCTAAACATACTTTTAAAAATAATTCCTGTTGGTGAAATGCTGCGATCCAGACGCAACTGTTGGGATACGCAGGATTTCCTTAAGGAAAGTGAAAAAATTGAGGAAGGCTTAGATATAGACATTATCCGAATTGGAGCCTAAAAACTGCTAAAAACATAGCTTTAAAAAGACACGAATAGTCCTATTAGCAAGACCGCTCCAATAGGCTTCAGATTTTGCATTTAAGGTTCACCATTAGTTTTTTTCCACCTCGTATTCGGTGGAGTTTTCCCAGATATCTCCCAAATTCTTAAAAAATTTTTGCCTTTGCTTACTTTTTATCCTCTTTTAAACAATTGTTTTTCTGGGGGTTTTAAATGTATAGCAAAAAGAGCTCCCACTCTCAAACAATTACTGTCACCTGGTCTGTTCCAAAGTCCGGGGTTTGGAACCCACTTGGTTCGACATGTAGGATGTTTTAAGTGTGGACACGCCGTTGTATTTGTTGCGGCATTCTGAGTCAGTGTTCTTCCTTTTCAATCCTTCCAGACCAATAAAAACTATACCATCAAACAGTTAAAACAACTGTAATACTAAATATGTTGTTTATCTTGTTTCATGTTTGCATGTTTGCATCCAATATATTGGCTTGCAAAGACTTGCAAACTGAAGGATCGTAACAGAAAAACACATATCTGATGCCAAGGGCCCCAATTATGCATGGTCATCGCCGTTTCCCAACATTGTATTGTTCATCATGAGGGAATACTAAAAACCCTTGTGGCACAAGTATTGAAAGGGTTAATGTAACAAGAGGGAGTGATCGAGACGTAGACTTTAAATCGTGAATCCTTTAGGAAACTTCACTCTAAAAACGAGAGTTCCCCTTTGGTTTTAAATACAGACAGGATTTAATTTTAAAATTATTAATATGTTGTATATGTACATATGTCCTTTAGTATTCCTGCTGCTTTCCTTTTTTTTTTTTTTTTTTTTTTTTTTATTCTCCTTCTTTGTATGTGCATGTGTGTTTTTTGTCTATTGGGGTTTACACCCCCATTGATTTTTAAAACATGTTAATTAACATATTAATCATATAAATGAGTGTGTTTCGTTTTGATACCATGCTACTACTAAGGCCGATATGCACAAGGCCTGAAACGCGTTAGAGTTACCTGTTTTTCCTGTTTTTTTTTACTTCCCTCCGAATAAATTGTGGATTAATCGTATAAGCACAGCTGGACATTCTTCCTTTGCTACTGGATTTTCGCATGAGCCGTGCGGTCCGTGCTGGCTTCATTTCGCTATCGGTGAGCTGGATGTTTTGACTTTTCTCAAAATTAAATAATGAGCTGTTGGTGCCAAATGAAATTAAAAAAAAACAAAACAAAAAAAAAAAACACACACCAATAGGGCTTGTTCACACGGCGTTTTGGATCCTTTTTACGGATCCGTTTTTCGCACTTGAAAAAGCCATCCGGAAAAGCGGGTCCGCAAAACGCAGCAATGGATACTTATTTGGATCCGTTTTGAAATGCTTTTTTCAGCGGCCTTTAACGCAGCCGCTATCCGGATGCGATTAAGAAGAGGAAGAGAAAGTCTCTCTCTCTCTTCTCTTTCATTGTTTGTGTCTGCCCCCGGCTCCCATTCATTGTTTGTGTCTACCCCCTTCTCCCATTCATTGTTTGTTTGTGTCTGCCCCCTTCTCCCATTCATTGTTTGTTTGTGTCTGCCCCCGACGCCTATTCATTGTTTGTGTCTGCCCCCGGCTCCTATTCATTGTTTGTGTCTGCCCCCGGCTCCTATTCTTTGTTTGTGTCTGCCCCCGGCTCCTCCGCTGTCACCGCTGCCGCTCACCTCCTCCGCTGTCACCGCCGCCGAACACCTCCTCCGCTGTCACCGCCGCCGAACACCTCCTCCGCTGTCACTGCCGCCGAACACCTCCTCCGCTGTCACAGCCGCCGAACACCTCCTCCGTTATCACAGCCGCCAAACACCTGCGCCGCCGCACACCTCCGACGCCGCCCCGGCATACCTGCGCCGCCGCACACCTCCGACGCCGCCCCGGCATACCTGCGCTGCCGCACACCTCCGACGTCGCCCCGGCATACCTGCGCCGCCGCCGCACACCTCCGACGACGCCCCGGCATACCTGCGCCGCCGCCGCCCACCTGTGCCGCCGCTCACCTGCGCTGCCGATGCTCACCTGCGCTGCCGATGCTCACCTGCGCTGCCGCTGCCGACGCACACCTTTCCAGCGATCCCCGTCCAGCCTCCCAGTGCGCTTTTCGCATCCGCTTTCAGGATGCAAAGCGCAGCTGTTACGTGCCCGGAGTGTGGAGCGCTTTTGGACGGGTGCCAAAAGCAGACTCCATTATCTCCTATGGGCTTTCAGTTGCGTAAAACGCAATAAGAATTGACATGTCAATTCTTAAAGCGGATGCGAAAAGCGCAGCACAGGAGAGCCCTCAAAAGCGCATCGCTGATCTCCCGTGGGAACAGCGATGCGCTTCTGCCATTCAACACAATGTTAATCACACTGACAATTGTTAGATCCGTTTTGCGGATCCGTAAAACGGATCCGTAAAACGGATCACAAAAACGCCGTGTGAACAAGCCCTTACTCACCTTCCTTGGTTACTTTGTTCCAGTGTTGGGTCTCTCCAGTCTTCTGTTTATCCTACCTTTTCTCCATGGGTCGGAAGGGGTCGGCTGCAGTGGTCATGAGTCACTCCCGTATATTACTGTTCGGACGTGAGCGGTGAGGTCCCCATTCAGAGGAGAAGTAGACCGAGTACTGGAGTGACCCAAAGCTGGAAGAGGAGCGGAGCAAGGTGACTATGTGGGGATTTATTCTGTTTACAACCAGCAGCTTAGTATTTCATTTTGTTTTGAACCGGACAACCCTTTCAATGTTGATATTTTTAGACTGCGGAGGGAAAGAGGGAGAATAGAGAACACTAAAATGTCTATTTATTCATTCATTTCCTGGAGTAGCAACAAAAACTTTGAAGAAAAGTTGCTCCAGAACTGGTAGTTCATCAGTGTCTAGTAAATCAGACATGTTGGAATAACAGATCAGTACTCTTTACATGTCATAAACCATGCAATTAGCGCAGTACATCAAACAGTGGGTGAAGACTAAAATGTTTGCCTTTTCTCAGCTGGCCCTCACTGTTTTAGTATAAAGCTACAGGCTCAGCAAACTGCCAGGTATTAAATACTGCAACTTCCAGCGTCTGTATACACACCACGTATACCAAATGCTGACAGCTGTAGGCGGTGGCAGAAACTGACTGATGCACTAATGACTAGGAAATGTCAGGCACATGGGTCATTATTGCTCCTTCAAAGCACAACTATGGGAAGCAGCAGAATATCCTTTGTAGCAAACTTTGATGTAGATTTTAGTGCAAAGTTTTATGTTTATCTACAGCACAGAACTGAATATTTGCATACAGAAATACCCATATACAGTGATCCAGGTTTAGAAAATGTATAGGATTAGTTTTATAACTGTAAAACAAGTGAAATCCTCCTTCAATATTTATCAAGCAAGACATGAATGAGTATTCATGTAATATATGGCATCACTTAAAAGGGGTGGTCCGACGGGTGCTTTTAAGTGCATTAGGTCAACTCAAGCTAGCTAATAGATGACTGTGTTACAGAATAAGGAAGGCAATGCTTATGACCGTCCTCACATTCATTTCTATGGGAGTACCGAATATAACCGAGTGAGTGTGCCTGACTATACACAGAACTCCTATAGAAATGAATGAGGAAGGAGGCCGCAGGCAGCGCCCTCCTCATGCTGTAACAGCGTCGGCTCATAGCTAGTTTGAGACAACCTGCAGCTCTGAAACGCACTTGTTGGAACACCCCCCCCTGTAATGATTAGCATGGGGCTGGATCCCCACCAATCCAGAGAATGAAGGGGTTGCAGTGCTCATTCAGAGTCTTGTCCCCTTCAATGTTTTAGCCTGCACAGCGGCACCCAGACACCAGCTGTGCAGGGTGCATCAAGCACATGGATGCCAAGCTGCAGTTTGTAAACTGTTCAATAGTTGTTTAGCTGTATGTACTTAATAACCATTGTGTCATTTCTATACTAGAAATCACTTTTCTGTGCACGGATATCCTGGTGAGCTTATGCTTATACATAGTCGCCAATCTGAGAAGACCGAGCTTCAGAACTGAGGTACAGAGCAGCAGACTGAACCAATGATGAGACAGGAGGTGTGTCTCAGACTACCCAAGACTTTCTGTAGGCACTGAAGCTAAGCTTAAGTCACAGATCACAGTTCTGCCCTTATAGGGTTGAGCTAAAAAGCCTCCTGCAAATATGGATAGTAACACATACAACTTTTAGACACAACACACATGTAGCTGTATAGCACATAACATTCTTATGCCTATTCTTAATGTGAGATCTGGATGTCTCACCACTAAAAAGGCACCTGCCCATCTTCAGGACCCTAATGACCAGTGGTGAAGGGGTCATACTGGTCGCACTTGTGACTGAGCCAGGGGGGGGCACTCTCACCAAACAGCTGCAATGACCGAGTGATGCACTGATCACATCCAGCGCCCCACAATGTGGGCAAAACAGCCAGGATTGGAGCTTGCTCTGATTCTGGCTCTTTAGGCCCCTAGGTAAAATCACAAAATCCCTATTTCCCCAGTAAAAAAAAAAAAAGCTGCTTTAGGGGGTGTTCACACGGTGTATTTACAGGTGGACTTCAGGGCGTAATTTTGCTGCAATGTGCCAAAGGTATTAGTGTTATGATTTTATAGCGTATTCCCCGGCGCAGAGTTTTGTTCATCCAGCCTCACAAATGATCAGAAACTTTTATGTACCACATAATGCCTGTAAAAGATACTGTATAAAATGAGTGTGTAGTTCCCTTTCTTCTTTTTGTATATTTGTTTACTTAAAGAGTTTGTCCAGCAGAAGAAAATTTATTTTAGATGGGGACAAGGTGGGAGAGAAAAAAAAAAGTGATACTTACCTCTGGGTTCCCCACCACTATCAAAACACAGGAAAGGCTCATGTTCTCTTGTAAGGGTCCGCTTACACGGCAGAGTGCAAATACCGCTCGGATTATCCGACCGACATTTGCTCTGTTTTGGGGCCGTGTACACGGCCGCAGGAGGACGGCTTTTCTCCGTGGTTTGCGCCGAAAAGCCCTCCCCCCATCGCATTGACCTGTTCATGTTCCATCCGAAAACCGGGCGGAAGAATGAACATGTTCAATGTTTTTCATAATGCCAGCGGTCTAAAAAAACCATCCGGCAGAAAATCCCGCTGCACGGATTTATATTCCATAGAGGTCTGTGCTAAAGTTTGACAGCCGGTTTACAGACGGTTTTCATAACTGAAAACAGTCAGTAAAACCTCCCGTGGGGACAAGCCCTAAGTGAACAGATCGTGGGGAGCCCTGAAACAGCCGCAGCAGGGTAAGGTAGGGAAGTATAACTTTTTTTTTTCATTTTTTCTGCAACCTGCCCCCATTTTAAATACATTTTCTTCCTCTGGACAACCTTTCAGTAGGAATAATTTTCTTTGGCACGCTACACTGCAGCCATCCATCATGCCAAGTAGGGAACATGCTGTTAAAAAGTAGTGGCACACAGTCATGAAGAACTGTTGTCATGGGGAAGAGGCCAAGGCTGAGGTTTTGTTCCAGGGTCCATAAGCCTTTAGCTACGCCCCCTGCAGCTGAAAATGTATTTAATGGGGTAGATTTATCAGTACTGTGCACACCATTATTCTTGGTGCAAATTGTGCCAGAATTCTGACGCAACGGCCTTGATAAAGGTGCCCCAATATCTTTCTTTCCATGGGACAGATCAGGTCATAACAAAAAGTTTTTAGACAGTTTTGTCATTAACTGCCTTTTGGAGATTTAACATATGGCAAACAGTCTAGTAAGAAATTAGACATTTTGGTGATGCAGGCATTTAGCCAGTAAAAACCTAATGCCCCATCACATAAGTATACAGTATCTGCCTCCCAATTCCCTTTGGGTACAAAAACACCAGACGGAGACTAGAGACAAAAATGGTTTAATAGCTTTTGGGTATTTCCTGATTTGTATCCAGTTCAGGCATGAAAAAAAATGGCCAGAGACCATGATATATGCGAACCATTGCCTAAGCAATAAATTGACATGGTCTGACACAGACCTGACCTCGCAGGGCAAAGTATACCGCTTAAAATGCCTTAAGATTACAATATCTTCTCTCAGTTGTGTCTTATACAAAGGATTGCATGTTCTCAGAGGGCTTTACCAACCAGTCACTGTCATCACGTGAATATGAAGCCATATGACCGGTAGCTCACTGGTGGATGTGCACAAGAAGGGGCTAACTTAAAGGGAACCTGTAACATAGGTTATGCCCCCCTTGCTGAGGACAGCACAAGCTAGGGCAGTGTTTCTCAACTCCAGTCCTCAAGCCCCACCAACAGGTCACGTTTTCAGGATCTCCCACAGAATGCATGGGCAATAATGATATCACCTGTGCAATACTGAGGAAATCCTGAAAACTTGACCTGTTGGTGGGTCTTGAGGACTGGAGTTGAGAAACACTGAGCTAGTGACAGACCTCCTGTTTCCAGCGCTGTGTCCCTTATTCTGTAAGATGCAGCAGTTTTAGAGCATTTACCCCTCAAATCTTATTTATGAGCAGGTATTAGCCCCACCCACCAAAGGCTAGCCCCGCCCACCTGGCGGTTATTCACATGTTTCTACCTATTCAAAGTTATCAGTTGAGGTGGGCGGGGCTAGCCTCAGGTGGGCGGGGTTTGGAAAAGCACTCTTTTCATGACTCTTTTCTGGCTGAAAACTGCAGATTTGAGCATTAAATACTCTAAAACTACAGCATAAGGGACACAGCGCTGGAAACATCACGTCTGTCACTACCTTGTTCTGTCCGCACCAAGGAGGGCATAAACTAGGCGACAGGTTCTCTTTAAGAATTTTAAGGACAGAGAGGGAATTTCTTATGAATATTTATAAGGCACCCTCTCAAATAATTACGTGGAATTTAGGAGGATCATCATGTGGACTTTATACATAGAAAAAAAATCTTCACATAGTGAAAAAAAATCTATCCAAATATTCCAGTATGAAATGTCAAAAAACACAAAGCCAGCAATTTAGTGACACAGGCTCTTTAAGCCTGTGAGCGGATGATGAATAGACTGCATTCAGAACTTCTGGTGTCATCCATCCTTCGAGGGTCACCTTAGATGTGTCACGATGTGTTTAATACCTACATAGAGCAAGATTATAAGCGAAAACTGACATTCTGTACTTGCCCACAATGAAAAAGCGGTTGCCTTGGCAATGTGTGCCAGGATTGCCAAGTGTCATAGCGAGCAGTGACCTGACTCTACAAAGGAAGCGGCTGATACATTAGGAGCAATTAAAACTGATACATAATGTCAGTGATAGCAAGAAAGTGAATACTATAAACTTTTAATAAGTAGGTAAGGACATTAGACAGGGAAGCGGATTTGTCAGGATATGCAGAAGCGAGTGGCAGCCATCTCTGTAATAGGTATGTTAAATTACCCATTTGCAACACTTCTTTATAAGTAGCACTCAATATTTTAAAGTGGTTCTCCAGCTGAATTTACATCTAGAAAAAATAAAGCATATATTGCTGTGAGGGGGAAGTATATGAAAACTGCTAAACCTCCTCGCTCCTTACTTGTCAATTTAGCCTTGTGCTCAAAGTTTTCTACCTACTGGTTGTATAGACATAAGGCTGTAGCTATCAATCTGTGGCCCCCTCTTTGCTGCTACTGTAGCCACCCTTTTTAAGGCTTTCCACAAGATTTGGCAGCATGATTTGGGAGATTTGTCCATTCAATCAGAACAGCATCTGTAAAGGTGCTTTCACACGGAGCGTTTTTAAAACTTTTTTTTTTTTTTACATGTTTTTGGATGTTTTTTTGCAGAAAGGCACAGTAGTTAATGCTGTACATTTCTGCACAGAGAAAAAAAAAAGCTTTTAAAAACGCATCAAAAATGCTCCGTTTGAAAGAAACCTAAGGTCAGATAATGAGGTCAATCAATTAATCAGGTCTCCCGTTAATTCTGCAAGTATCCAATCAAGCTAAGGTCAAAGACTGGAAAAGGCCAGTTAAGTGTGACCGCAATCAAATTCTCCCTGAAAATGTTCCTATACATATGAGATTAAAGAGGATTTGCCCATAAAGCAAAAACCCTTTCTGAGGCCGGCTTGTTGGTGGTCGGCCTCAATGATAGGGAGCCTGCTCTTCACAACCAGCTTCAGGCTCACACTTCCTGTTCAGGCTGTGGGTGAATCTACAGCATATCAGCAGTGTCATTCCTAGCTAAGCCTGTTAGGCTATGTTCACACGATGTACTGTGGCATGTACAGTATGCGCCGCAGTACATTGTGTGTTTCGGGAGCTCGCGCTTAACTCCCGCGGCGTGGGGGGGTGGCGGCATAGTCATGCACTACTCACGACGGGTATTCACCACAAGTAATTGACATGTCACTTATCTCCCCGCACGTACAATATGATCGTATTGTACGAGCGGGGAGAGGAGGTGTAATCCATAGTTCTCTATGAGAACTGTGGATTACAGAAATGTCTGCGCGCTTCTCGGCTGTATTACAGTGCAATAGAAGGCTTTAAACAGAACAAACGTTTACAGAACTCTAGGTGTATGTCTACATGGCAAGGGTTTCTAGTTGGTTTTTCAGATTTTGAAACCGGTGAAAAACAGACTGTTAACCATCCCCATAGACCTCAATAGAAAATCCGAGCTGCAGTCTACACAGCTCGGATTTTCTGAGGTCGGATTTCAAAACTCCAAAAACTTGAAACATGGACAATAATCCGCTGTATTGCATTTGGAAAACAGTGGATTATCGTACTATTCTACTAATGGAATGGGCTGGCCAAAGTCAGAAAACATCAGAAAACACCACGTTAAAAACATGTAAAAAAAACTAAACAACTATGTGTAAAATGCTGGTGGGTTTCTTATTCCCACATTACTGTGTGGACGTAGCCTAAAGGGTTAAAGTATGTCAGGAGTGACCACCAGGCTGACCATCTCAGTCACTGCTGCTAGTAGAGCCTGTTATCTGGTTGATAGCGAGAGAACCATTTGTGCACAAGCAGGAGATGCTGTTCTTAACTCAAAGAGATCAAGATCAGTACAGCAATGTATTTGGCAATAGCCTTTATATACCTTTGTCTACATGTTTAAAGCTAATCAATGAGATTAGAATATCCCTTTAAGATTGAGAAAAACATCAAATTCTAAGTAAAACAATTGTTTATCTTGAGAAATTTAACAATGAACCATTGTTTCAGCCTACCGATAACATGCCATGCCCGTCTGAAGTTAACTTAGCCACTACTGAAATTTTAGGATAATAGTCACTAACCCACGAACAATATTCTGGGGACGTTCCGAGAACCTTTTCCCCCAAAACATTAGCAGAAAGATTGTTTGTCCTTTGCCTGGTGCCACTGATTATACCTGGCCTGTGTGAATGATTAATATGAACGAATAGTCAGTATGGACTAAAATGTGTAAGGCCTCGTCCACACGGCTTATTTTGCCGCGGATTGGCGCCGTACTGCGCGCCGGATTTGCGCTGCAGTACGGGCGGGGAGACGAAATGACCTATGCACTGATCCTCTCACTGCGCGAATCCACGCGCCGTAGAAAGGAAATGCTATTGGGGTGCGCGTGATTGGCGCCCCCGTCGCGCTCCGGCCCCACCCCCGTCCATTATTCACGGCGGATTTGTGAGCGCACAAATCCGTCGGGAATAAGCCGTGTGAACACGGCCTAAAACTGCATCTTCCTATCCAACAGTTGTTTAACCACTAAAGGGATGTTCCCACTATGCACTATGAGGGTATATCAATAGGACAGGTCATCAAATTGGGATAGGTGTGGGTCTTCTCTTCTTGGTACCACAGGATACATAAGACTTTGTGCTCCCTTTTAATTTGTATACAGTACTCTTGATTTTTTTTTTTTTAATGCACTAAGACCTTCTCTTAAATTTAGAATGCAAATTTACAACTGTTCAATGTTTTAGTACTTTTTGCACAACTTTCAAGGAGCTTAGTGTCGAATTTCAAACAGGTGTCTGATCTCTGAATCGCCCAATTAATTTACGGGATTAATTTGAATTGGGTTTTAAACAGTCCTCCTCATCATGCTGTTCACGTTTTGACATCAAGAGACCAAGACAACACCTTCCAATTGATCAAAAGCATCTCGCCATTGCGAGGCTTCAAGCATGATGCTCTCAGTCAGAAGTGGCCACTAAGCTTTGAATCAACTAACGTTTATGGCACATTCTTTAAATGTATTTGTGACAATAAACGATAAGTCCACTTTTTGGAGATATTCACTGAACTTACAGTGCCACATAGTGTCATCAGCAGGTTACTACAGAGATACAGAGAGACTGGAAGAGTCACAGAAAGACAAAGATGAGGACGTCATTAGCTCCATCACACTGATGACCGCTTCATTGTAAACATTGACCTGTGGAACCGGATGATGAATTTCACACAACTCCAGGCACGTTTAAGGGAGGTGAGAGGCAACCAAGTGTCATGTCAGATATCTCATAACCATTTACATTGGCGTAGTCTGTATGCTAGACAATTGGCAAGGGTATCTGCTTAGAATAAATTAACTTTTATCACTGAACAGCCCTGAGGAGCACTAGTCCTACGTCCAGTGTATATGCTCCCTGGCCCATGCAAGACGATGATGCCTGTGCCTGATGCTATAGTCATGTCATCTAGCACGCAGACCACGCTGATGTAAAGGGTTTTGAATGGTCTGACACAACATTTGGTTGCCCCTCTTAAATATACCTTGAGTTGTGTGGCATTCATCATTGGGTTCTGCAGGGAATCGTTTACAATGAAGCGGTCATCAGTTTGTGATGGAGGCAAAGGACGTCCACTTCTTTGCCTGTGATTTTTCCAGTTTCTCTGTATCTCTGTTACAACCTGCTGATATCACTCTGTAACACTCTAAGCTCATTGGCCACTTCTGTCTGAGAGCATTCTGCTTGAAGCCACACAATAGTGAGGTGCTGTTGCTCAATTGTAAGGTGTTGTCTTGGTCTCATGATGTCAAAATGTGAACAGCATGATGAGGAGGACTGTTTAAATCCCAATTCAAATTGGTCCCCTGAATTTATTAGCAATTCAGGGATCAAACACCTGTTTTGTATTTTGAAACAGTTGGGCATGTGAAATTCTAAAGTTAGGAGATGGTCTTATTTCGTTCATTTATAAAAACTTTCAAGAAATTTTATGTTTATCCTGAAATTTCAACCAAAAACCAAATATTCCTAACCTTTACTTTATCCAGAAAAAAAACCTTAATATTACTGTTGCATATTTTTTTTTTATGGGACAAATTATATCATATTTTTGTAGTGCAGACGTTTTTTGGACACGGCATTGCGATCCCAATTATGTTTGATTTTCATTATTTTATTTGTAAAAAAAAATCAATTTTTTGTGTGGACTTTTACAGTGAGACAACCCCAAGGTATGTGAAATTTGCAGACTTTTTAGCAGATTCACCGTTAATTTCAGGCAAAATACACAGAGAGATCAGGTAACTGGGAACACTCTAGAGTCTAGAAGATCAGAACTGGTTGACATCCTAAATAAATTTACCATGCTGTACATCACAGAGGTGTTAAATATGAGCTGTTCTGCTGCTTATACTTCTGCACAGAGATTGCTTGATTATATTCTATGCAGATCTTAAGTGATGGGGCTTAAATGGTTGCACCCACTATGTTGATATATCTTTAACCATTTAAGGGTATTCCTATCACAACAAGTGCTGATGAAAGGGCCAATTACTGTAAAGTAAACAGTTTTCAAAATGTCGGTTATTAAAAAAAATAAAATAAAAAAAATAGGGATGCTTTACCTAATAAAGGCCTTTTTCTGCACCTTCAACTTGTTCTCTTGTCTCCTTGGTTACAGACCATCTCTGTGTGCTTTCAGTGGTGGCCAGTATTCCAACATTACCCCATGTTTTGGCCCCAACCCTGCTACTCTATGCTTCAAAATATTGGCACTGTGATGACGTCAGTGCACCACTTTTTTTTTCTATTTGAATAGTTGGTAGTTGGTAACCAAAGAGTCAAGAGAGCAAGTTGAAGGTGCAAAAACGACCTGTGTTAGGTTAAGTATGCATTTTTGAAAATTGCTTAATTTACAGTAATTGGCACTTCCAGGAGCACTTGCTATAAGGGGAATATTGGTTTAATGAGAACAGAACACAACTTTCCATTTCATCTAACTATACAAGGCAAAGGTGGTCAGTAAATCTCTTTCTAAGGAATGATAGTCTGTGCACTACAATGATATATAGCGAAGTTTACAAGAGGCATAAAGTGAAGAACAGGGGAAGTCGGAGCTAGTTGATTCACAGCAGTTTTATAATATAGTGTCAGGCTACTGATGTCATATAAAATATCCGCAATGAAAGAGACTTCTGGGATATGAACGGAGACAAATTAGGGACAAGAAAGCACAGACACAAACTATGGGGGGGAGGTGAGAAAAAACGACAAACAAAATTAATTTTGAAGATAGGAAATATCAGCGCTTTGATTTTGCTGTCAGGGGAGAAAAGGAACTTTGAACGAGATTTAAACATCAAAGCAGCTGACAGAAACAATTTACTTGATGCTTCAAGTTTTCATCCACCAATGACCATTAGAAGGCTGACCTGCAGTCAGTGCTCCCGGCGAGGGAGGATGCGGGGCACGGATACACGAATGAAATGGAGGGAAAAATGAGACCAACTCGGAGGATGTAATTGAAGAAGTCCTGACACGACACTTTACAAAATAATGGGGTTTGATAGACAGCAACGTCGCAGATACTAATCATCCACAACATGGGGGGAAAATATGCAGCGCTGCTTGTTTCTGCATGCTAAACTTATGGACAGACGGTTAAAGGCACAGCATGTACTGAATACGCAACTCCTCATTTCAAAAGGAATCTAACTCCCACATGTATGCATGCGTCCGTGCAGACAGGGGAACAAAGGGTTAAATAAGCCGTGGCACAATTGTCAGCAATAGGAGTATTTCACATAGTGGATTTCCTGTGGGCACAGCGGCACGCCAGTGTGTCCATGCCTTTAATTTCTTAACCGATAAGCCCATGTTCCTTGTATCTGTACAATGAAGTCACAATGTGGTAAAGAAATATCTCTAAGAACATGTAACATGAAATTTCTGTTAAAGGAAATAAGGAGTTTGAAGCTGTATAAGTGAAAAACATGGTTACGTACAATCGGGTCAGATTATTATGACCACCAGCTAGAGTAACCGCAGGGAGAAGCATGGAGAGCAGCTAGTCAGGCTGGGAGTGAGCCAATAAGGTCCTGGTAGATTATCACAGGTACAGTGGGTACGGAAAGCATTCAGACTACTTTACATTTTTCACACTTTCATTGCAGTCACTTGTTAAGATCCAAAAAGTTAATTTTTTGCTCATTAATGTACACTCTGCATCCCCCCCCTCTTGAAAGGAAAAAACAGAAATGTAGATATTTTTGCATATTTATTAAACAAGAAAAACTGAAATATCACATGGTCTTAGGTATTCAGACCCTTTGCTCAATATTGAGTAGAAGCACCTTTTGAGCTACTACAGTCATGAGTCTTCTTGGGAATGATGCAACAAGTTTTTCACACCTGGATTTGGGGATCCTCTGCCATTCTTTCCTGCAGATCCTCTCCAGTTCCCTCAGGTTGGATGGTGAATGTTGGTGGAAGCCATTTTCAAGTCTCTCCAGAGATGCTCAATTTGGTTTAGGTCAGGGCTCTGGCTGGGCCAGTCAAGAATGGACACAGAGTTGTTCTGAAGCCACTGCTCTGTTATTTTAGCTGTGTGCTTAGGGTCATTGCCTTGTTGGGAGATGAACCTTCTGCCCAGTCTGAGGTCCAGAGCGTCTGGAAGAGGTTTTCATCCAGGATCTCTCTGTACTTGACCGCATTCATCTTTCTGTCCTGTCCCTGCAGATTACAAATACCCCCATAGCATGATGCTGCCACCACCATGTTTCACTGTTGGGACTGTATTGGGCAGGTGATGAGCAGTGCCTGGTTTTCTCCACCGATTATAATGAACACCAAAAAGTTCAGTCTTCGTCTCATCAGAGCAGAGAAACTTATTTCTCATAGTCTGGGAATCCTTCATGTGTTTTTTTTTTTACAAACTGTATGCGGCTTTCATATGTCTTGCACTGAGGAGAGACTTCTGTCGGCACACTTTGCAATAAAGCCCTGACTGCTGGAGGCTGCAGTGATAGCTGGCTTTGGGGAACTTTCTCCCATCTCCCTACTGCATCTCTGGAGCTCAGCCACAGTGATCTTGAGGTTCCTCTTTACCTCTCTCACCAAGGCTCTTCTCCCACGATTGCTTAGTTTGGCTGGACGGCCAGATCGAGGAACAGTTGTGGTCGTCCCAAACGTCTTCCATTTAAGGATTATGGAGGCCACTGAGCTCTTAGTAACCTTGAGTGCTGCAGAAATCCTTTTGTAACCTTAGCCAGATCTGTGCCTTGCCACAATTCCGTTTCTGAGCTCCTTGGGCAGTTCCTTAGGCCTCATGATTCTCTTGTGCTCTGACATGCACTGTGGGCTCTTATATAGACAGGTGTGTGCCTTTCCTAATCAAGTCCAATCAGTTTATTTAAACATGGCAGACTCCAAAGAATAAAGTAGAACCATCTCAAGGAGGATCAGAAGGAAATGGACAGCATGTGAGTTAAATATGAGTGGCACAGCAAAGGGTCTGAATACTTATGACCATGCGATATTTCAGTTTTTCTTGTTTAATAAATTTGCAAAAATATCTACATTTCTGTTTTTTTCTTTCACGATGGGGGCAGAGTGTACATTTATGAGCAAAAAATGAACTTTTTTGATCTTGCCAAATGGCTGCAATGAAAGAAAGAGTGAAAAATGTTAAAGAGTCTGAATACTTTCCGTATCCACTGTATCTGGAGCCGACTGCATCCCACAGCTGCAGGAGGGTGTGTGTGGGAGATCCATAGAGCAAAAACAAGAAGTGAGATGGTCCCACAAATGCTCAATTGGATTTGAGCCTGGAGAATTAGGGTTCAGAACAGTAGTTGAAATTCTTGGTTATGCTCTTTCAACCAATGTTGGACATTACTAGATGGGTGTAAGTGATCTGCAAGGATGGGCTCATATCCAAATTGGTTAAGAGTGCCTTCCACATGGATGTGTGGCCAGAGAATGCCACAAAGGCATTCCCAAGACCATAACACAGCCACCACCAGCTTTTGTTCTTCCAGCAACGATTGCAAGATGTCTGTGCTCTGATGTTTGTTGCCTGACATGCCAATGCCCATTTGGTCGATAAAGCAGAAAATGTGATTCATTAGTGAAGGCAAGCCTTTTTCAATTATGAAGTGAAAATGTAAGCCTTTTCTGGCAATGCAAATAGATTAGCAGAGGTGCAGTGACCATACGTATATAATAATGTAATTTTAATGAAAAACAAAAGTACACTTGACAGAGCTATCAGTAATTAATAGGGTCTTATGGTTTCAGTGTATGCCCCTTGCTTTTTTACTAATGTACACCTCCAATATATGCCATTGTATCAGCAGGCAGTGGGATCCTTCGACACAAGAAACTTAAATTGTAACAAAACGTAAAGCGCTTTTGGATTTGTTTCTTTTTTTCACCTGATCCCTTTTGTAACCGCAGTGAAAACATACCCAAAACAAAGAAGAATGATATCTGACCTCGAGGCCAAAAGGACTGGGAAAATGGTGTCATAAAAAAGGGTTGTTTTCCAACCCCTTTCACAGTGTAACGGCAAATCATGCCTAACGTTTGCTTACTGCTCACCAGAATCACATGGTAGGAAGCAGTGAGGAGGTATTGTTATTTGGTCATAGCTTTGCTGAAAAATTCTTTAAAAGGGCAAAAACTTTGCCTTGAATGAATGCATGGACTACAACTGCACAGGAAAATTCTAGCAGATCTGTTGTATTATCCGACATCAAAATTTTCACCCAAATTACAAATTTTTTTTCTTGTTTCATCCGACAAGTCGTTAAAGGGGGGTTTTCCACAATTCTTTCATACCCCTCCCCTCCAGCTCTGGTGCTCAGAAGGGGGCTGTGTGTTTTTTTTTAAATTTGCTTTCTGTGACAAAACAGGAACATCACAGGCCTTTCCCTCTGTAGTCAAAGAAAGGTTTTTAAAAAAAAGCGCTGAAGTAGCTCATTGCAGCTTAGAGTTTAAAAAATTTGTCCCCATCAAAAGGTCCTGGGTTTTCAAACCCCTGCAAAACCCAAAAACTGGGTTTTTTTTTCTCTTTTTTAATCCAAACCCCATTGAGTTTCTTTTTTTTATGTATTTGCATTGTTTAATAATTCAAAGGGAGAAAGAGGTTTTGAGAGAATGACAGCACCGGGGTTTGAACACCCCAGTACTCCCGAGATGAGAGGTGAGTCTGAGCAGTCGACCGGGAGAGGGACGCACGCCTGGTTATCCCCTGGAGAGGGAGCTGTAAACAATGGACACTAAAGGAGAAGCTAAACAAAAATGGTCAGAAAATTTTTAAAAAAGATGAAAAGGTGAAAATGTTTTTAAAATTTTAAATTTTAAAAAAATTCCCACTCATTTTACTTTGTGCAAAAACCCCCCCTTAAATAAAATTGATTTTTAAGGGGTATGTATGGGCGGTGGCAAATCGAAAAAAGACCCGGTTTTCAGGTAAAACCCCCCCCAAAAAACCCGGGTACGGGGGATGTTAAAAACCTTGGATTTTTTCACAGATTTTTAAAATAAACGGTTTTGAAAGCAAAAAGGGCCCCCGGCCCCCAGACGCCTTTCCCAGCCGCTGTAGTTAAAAGTATAAAAGTGATAGTCAAAAAATGTTGTAAAGTGTGGCAATGCTGTAGAGTACATCTTAGTTTTTAGGGGTCTCCAGCACTTAGAAATTTTATGTCGAAGACAAACTCCCAAGCCCAAAAAAAAAAGGTCCAAGCGCGCCCAATATTTGTTTATCTGTCGTCTTAAAAAAGCCCACTAAACCCCACACTTTAAAACAGTAGTACATAAATGTGTCTATTGTTGGATCGGAAGACGCGCCCCCTGCGCAAACTTTGTGTCACCTTCTCCGGGGCATTTTTTAGGAGAAAATCTTTTATAAAAAATTTTTAATGGTGCACCCCTATTATTTTTTGTTGTAACCTATGGCAAAAAATGGGGCCCGGAACGTTCTACACTGGCCCAAAAAATTGTGCAAAAAAAATGGAAACCCCTAAAACTTGAGGGGCAGGTCGGAATTAAGTTGGACCTTCAAATGAACCGATTATTGGGGGAGCACCAAACGCTTAAAACATAGGCTGATCCCCAATGGATGGGGGGTGGTGATCGTTAACGCAAATATTTCTCCTCTCAGGGTGCTTTCACACAGCGCAGTTTTGGGTGCACCCTTTAACGGGCCTCAATTAAACTGCTTTATTCCCAGCAAGCTTCTTTCCTTATCTAAACTGTTTGGAAAGGTGTTTAAAAGTAATAAGAATTCCCCTGTGTGTGAAGTCTTGTGGATTACGGGACACCAAACTGATGCATCACTTTCCAAACAGTTTAATAAATAAAAGAAGTTTTGCTGTAATAAAGGCATTTTAAATTTGGAGCGCGTTAAAACTGCCCCAAAAACTGCGCGGGTTTAAAAGCACCCTAAAGAGTTTGCAGTATGTCGCCAGCACATACCCTTGTGTGCTGCTGACCTAGATACCTTTCTATGCTTGGATAAAGATTCTTGATAAGCTAAAAAACAAGACTCTGCTCAATTGTCGACGTGGGGGGGATGTGACACCAATTTACTGTGGAGTAACGGGGGTTTTTTGGTTTTGAAAGAAATACCACACTATTACGAAGAAATCACCACCAAAAATATTAAAAAAAAATGTTTTTTTACAAATAGTTAAAAAGATCATATAAAACACAATGCACCAAAATGACAGGTGATCCCACAATTCCACACAAATATGTAATCCACGTGAAAACATTTGCAAATTAGAAAATATTTATTTTAAATTTCTTCTCAGTGGTCACTTCTTTTGTTCATTTCGGTATATCCCATGTTTACTTTATAATTATTAGCCACATTACCCTTATGTATGAAAACGTTAGCAGTAAACTGTCTTTGTGCCCCTAGCAACCAATCGAGCTCAGTTTTGCTAGCTTGATTGGTTGCTATGGGCAACAAAGACAGTCTTCTGCTGCCCTTTTTTAAAAAGGCCCAATGTAATTTAGGTTGTACTTTGTAAAGATCATGGCGAATGCAGAATTTACAATGTAGAATGCTGCCAATTGTTGAAGTGGGAGCAAAAAATATTTCACAGGTGAATTCTAGGCTCATGGTGTTGGAAATAAGGTGTCCCTGTTGTCCCTAGAAAGCAGTTTTTCAGAGAAAATGAAATAAAAACCCCTGAGGGTCTAATTTTTGGGTACATAGAACTTTTGGTTTCCTTAGCTGTTGGAAAATAGGAGAACGAAAACTACTCCGAGCGCTTCATAATTGACATTTACCAGCATCTGCTTGAACATTTCTTAGTACATTGCAATACAGCCCCCCCAAAAAAACCATTTAATAAATAGAGTCTTAAAGATTTCAGCAAGCGAAAAAACCCACTCCAACTAAGGATATACTAAGCTCTCAGCAGTCCCCCATGAAGCACAAGCTGGTTTTGCACTACAGATATCTATTTTTTGATTGCAAGCCTTGTCACTCAAAACATCAACTTCCCATCTTCCTAATACAGAACTTGCAGACTCTGTACTCCGCTCACACTGGGTTAGCATGGCAAAAGTTTGAATAGCTGAATGTGATACAATGGTTGATAAAGATCCAAGGTGGGTTTTCTGCTATGGGAGATGGAGAGAGATCTACCTTATGAACAACCCGGACCGAGGCTCACACGACTGTACAAGAGAAAGCTTTAAAAAAGTAAAAATTTTCACAGGGTTAAAAAAAATAGTACAGAATAATTTTTCCAGTTACATCCCTTTTTCACAACGTTTATGTACCAATAAGGCTGTATTATTAATAACATGTAAACCAATGTGTTTCTGTACAGACTTTATTATAATTAATAGTTATCATAATGGGACACTTCTCAGAAAAGGCTCTTTTTGTTAAAAATCAAAATTCCTAGAAAACAATCTATTTTTAGAATTGTTGGCAACTTTTTTTTTTTTTTATACGGGCAGTCCCCAGGTTACAAAAAGGGGATAAGGGGTTGTAGTTTGTTCTTAAAGTGGTTTTGCCAAAGTAATGTTGACTTAGGATCCTCCAAAATGGGTATTTAATCAATTTTCTAAATATTTTTTACAAAAAGTGAAGCCTCAGACAAACCTTCCTTACATGCCCTTATACTTAAAAAATTTACATTGACACGACCAAAACCCTACGGAGTTTGGTTTTGGGGGAAACCCCCTTTCGTTGTCTGCACTTCTTATCTGATGACAGGGAACATAAGGAGTAGCAAAGGGACTGTGAAAAAAAAGGATGAATCAGCCCCCTGGCTTTTGTATATAGAACCACGGTTGTAATGTAATTATTTCAGTGAAAATTTACAAATTTTCCCTTGCTTTTCCTGGCTGTGTTCTCACCTCCCCCCCCTTCTCCCCTTGTGAGGGTTCCTGTTTTGTTTAAAGTCTTTTTGACGATTAAAGGTAAGGAAGTAAATTCTTGGCAAAAACCCCCTTTTAAACTGAATTTGTCTGCAAGTGGAAAGGACCCCTTTATTAAATGTAACTCCAGAAAAAAAAGTTTTCTTTTTTGTTTTGGAAGGATTATTAAATTTGATTTGCGGTCTGTGCCCCTGTTTAGAAGATTTCATCTCATTTTCAAGTCATGTGCTTCTGTGACATACTGAAAAATTTTAGTTCAACAGTTATATCTTCTTGAAAACACGGAACCCACAAGTGCCACATTTTCCCCTTTTAAACCCATTTGTAACTAGGGGACAGATGCAAGTCGGGACGTTGTAAGTCGGGGACTGCCTGTATTAGCAATCCTATGTAATAAAACATTACACATAAAACACCTTGCCCTTGTCTGTGATATTAAAGAGAAAAAACTCCTGAATGGCTGGGCAGAGTAGTCTCACTTTACTGCTGCAAGAAATGCTTATCTACATGCAGTCTCATTACAAATAGTAGTTAATGCCAAAATGATTTCTCTTGTTTTCTAGACAAGTCTAGATAAGGATTAGACTTGACAGAAAGGCCAATAACAATGGAAAAAGAAATTTAAAGGTTTTTTGGTTAATCTTTTTTGCACGGAGAGGGGTTTGATCACCTTTTTAAGTCTGAATAAAAACCAAAGCTTTTAGGTTTTAGTGAGTGGAAGAGAACTGTCAAGAATCCCAACTTCAAAAGCATCAAGCTCACACGGGGAAGACAGAGAAAACCCCCAGGGACAAACAAAGGGATATTTAAAAAAAATTAAATTTTAAAAAAACCCACCATGCATTTTTAGGAAAAAAAGCATAAAATAAGAGTGGTTCTTAAAGTCCATGAATTTTTAAGAGCAGTATACATTTGAAATATATATGAAATAAGAGCAACCGAAGTACAAAAAACATCACAATTTGGCAACAATTTCTTTTGGGGGAAGAGGGGGGCCCTCCCCCTGAGGGGTGCCCAAACTGAAGTGTTTCATGGGTTTTTATTTTTCACTTTGTGCATAGGACACATCAATCCTGGTTATCTTTCACACAGGTTGTAGAATTATTTGCTTGGGATTTCACTACTTACGATTCGTAGATTAGCTTCTTGGAAAAGGACACTACAGAATTGCAGAAGCAGCAGGACCTCTGATCTTTTACATTACAGCAAGATGACCAAAACCGTTGTGCATGCTCTACTATTGGCTGTGTCAGCGAATAGGCTCTAAATATGTACTCCTAAGGGGGAATGGGCACATCACGTTTGAGTGGAAAACTTTAACTGTATCATTAACGTAGAAGCCAGTCGTGCGGATGTGCAGGAAGCTCTAACCTACATCATAAAACAACTGAAAGAGGAAACAGAATTCTTTCCAGTCACCAGAAGCAAATTACTTCTTCTGGCTTCTGCATCTAAAAAGGGGTCTAAGTTCCTAAAAAGTAGTCCCCCGGCAGCAAATTGGGAATACTGCCCCGTCCCAAAAGCTGCCCCTTTCCCCGAAAAACCGGTACATTCTTTTCAGAGGGGAAAGTAAGCAGAGCTCAAGTAAGAAATCACTGTTTGGACAGCTCATTCAGCAAATCTAATTATACACCGATCAGCAATTTAAATTAAAAGTAAAGAACATTGATTATTTGGTGATAATGGCACCTTTCAAGGAATATTAGGTAGAAAGTGAAGAGTCAGTAGCTGAAGTTTGTTTGCTTCTAACCCAGTGTGATAGAAGCAGGAAAAATGGCCAAGTAAGATGCCAAATTATGATGAGATGACTGGGTCAGAGCATGCCCAAAACAGAACTCCTCGTGGGAGGTTCCCAGTATGAGGCATTAAAGAGGTATTTTCGTTTCATTGAGGGGAACCTGTCACATGCCACCGGCTTTAACTGCTTTTACCTGATTAGAAAAAGGTTTTTTTTAATTTTTACTTTTCTTCTAGACCCACAATGTATTGTCCTATTGACTTTGTAACTGCACTCACCATTCATGTTAATTACCCTTCTGATGTCACACAGAAGGCTTGGTTACCACTGAATCCCCCTCCTATCTTCCACTCAATAGATTAATGGGGTACTTGATTCACAAAACGTGAAGCAAGACGCCCGTTAGATGGATATAAAACGGCGCTCAGACTTAAAGGGAACCTGTCACATAGGTTATGCCCCCCTTGCTGAGGGCAGCACAAGCCAGTGTCAGACCTGCTGTTTCCAGCGCTGTGCCCCTTATGCTGTTAGATGCAGCAGTTTTAGAGTATTTACCCCTCAAATCTTATTCATGAGCAGGTGTTAGCTCCACCCACCAAAGGATAGCCCCACCCACTGACAGTTATTCACATGTTTCTACGTATTCAAAGTATTAGGTTTGTAAGTTGGGGTGGGTGGGGCTATCCTCAGATGGGCGGGGTTTGAAAAAACTGACACTCTGAAGGACTCTTCGAATGACTCTTCTTGCTGAAAACTGCAGATTTGAGCATTAAATACACGAAAACTACAGCATCTTACAGAATAGAGTGCTGGAAACAGAATGTCTGACACTACCTTGTTCTGTCCTCAGCCAGGGGGGCAAAAACTATGTGACAGGTTCTCTTTAATAATAGATAAAAATAAAGAAAATAAGACACTGGGCAACCTGGCAACTATTGAGTGTCTCTTTATTTCAAGTTAAAAGCAAAACGCATTTCACGGAGCTCTCCTCCGCTTCCTCAGTTGCATGTCTCGTGAAACAAGTACCCCATTAATCTATTCATTTAACCGGAGACTACCGAAAAACAATCTGTGGAGGTTCTCCGCCTCCAGGACCAGCGGCTGCTCGACTTGTGATCCCCAGGGATTGTATTATAATATATGCCTATACATGTGTTGTGCTATATTTATGCACAACCTGCTCAGGTGAGCATTCTTACGTGTTTTAAACTTCTCCCAAAAAGTTTTTACATGCATGAGGTGCGCCTCGCTCTGTTTTATGATTCTTTTACAGTGATTGTTTTTACTATCTTCCACTCAAGTAATATATTCTCCCCCTTTTCATTATCCTACTCTTGCTTCAAATCACACATCTGCGCAGTTCCTGCTTCACCCTCCGCAGTTATACTATTGATATCTATGCTTATAATAATACTGCACTTGTGCACGACGGCCGGAGAAACAACGTAATTTACTGCGCATGCACTGGCTAGTGAATAGTTCATACAACACATGCGCAGGATTTCAGAGACGGAGGGAGGAACAAAGAGGATGGCCAGGACAGTAAAGAGGGCACGTCAAAGAAGAAACCTTATGTATACACAGGACTCATTTCAGGAGAACACGGTGCATCAGACTCATTCATTTACATATCGTGAGGGAAAAGTTCTAAGGTTAAAACAGGTTGCAGAACAGGTCGGAAAACACAGATGGTGATGAATTATGACGATAGGGTTAGATTAATATCCATATTACATGTGTCAGATTCATGTAGGTAAAAGTAAACCAAATTACCAAAAACATTGCTGTTCTGATTTTGCTTCTCTTCAGGGTTAGAAGTAGATCTCATCTCCTCTTTTCTGTACACAACTCTCCCCAGCTACTGATCACCTCTCTCTGTTCTCACAGGCTGCAGCAGTGGTTGGGATGGTGATGTCCATGGCTCACTGATGCACCTGGAGAGCCAAATCTAGCCAATTTGGTCTTCACCCACAGGAACATACAGCATACCCACAAACCAGCCAGGTTGTTTAGCCTGACCCTTGACCCCTGCTGAAAGCATCTACAATGGGCACAGGACTTAGACCAGGGGTGTCAAACTGTGGCCCTCCAGCTGTTGGGAAACTACAACTCCCACCATGCCCACTGTTATAGATTATACAAATGCATGATGGGAGTTGTAGTTTCCCAACAGCTGGAGGGCCGCAGTTTGACACCTGTGACTTAGACCATGGACCAATGTAATAAGATGGCCTGTTGCCTGCATATTACTGACCTAGAAAAGAGATGGCACCACAATATACAGTGAGAATGAGAGAAAAGGCAGTTTAATGCTTTTGGTGCTGTCTTTGGGGGAACTCTGAGTCCTGGCATTTAGGTGGATGTAGTGGTTACGCCAACCATGTATAGACCAAGTCCACCGCTTCATGGCATCAGTACTCCCTAATGGCAGTGGCTTCTTTTGGCAGAATAATGAATTCTGCCCCTCTATTAAAATTATTCAGGAATGGTTTAAGGAACATAGTGACTTGGCCTCTAAATCTGGAGGTTGTACCTGAGAACCTACAGCATTTGAAGGGTTTGTTAGGGTTATTTTTATACCTATGTCACCTATCTCTCTGTGATGACTTCTGGCTGCTGCAAAACGTAATAAGGCTGTGCACATCTAAAATATACTCTGAAAAACGCAAGCATAGGTGCACACTGAAGGGCAATAGCATACATCTAACACAAATATCAGTGGCACACTAAAGACTAAGTAAAACCTCAAGGTATATAGGAATATTGGAAATGCATTACTGCTAAGGAAAATATGAAAAACCTAGGACTCTTAGATTACAGTATTTGATCAAAGATTGTATTAAGCTCAGTCAGCTCAAGACTGCTGACTGGGTGAAGCAGTCATGTGCCATTGCCTGATGCCACCGTTCGGAAGTGAACAGTTCTGAGCAGTAATGTCGGGCAATGGCACATAACCACTGTAGCCAGTCGGTGGCTGCAGTAGTCAACAGAAGAAAGAGGGGAGACGGCAGCAGAACTGGAACATGAGGATGAGAGTGGAGGCGAGTGATTTTATTTTATTTTTTTTAATTTTTATCAGGGCAACAGTAGCCTACATTTATTTAACAAAAGTAACCCGGACAACCCCTTCAAAGAATCTGCTGTTAAGATCTTGGAACTAGATACCATAGGACTTTTTTTCAAAAGCTATTGGAAAAATCCCACATGAGCACCTTTTTTAAATTAAAAAAACCAAAAATCCAGGAGGGTTATACTGTATGGCATACAAAGAAAATAACTTTCACTTTGTACAAGCACATATTTGCTATATCAATCTAAAACAACTGGTCCAAAGCACCGAAAAACAGTTTTGGTGGCAGGTGCTCTGCGAATTCAACTTCCTGAGCTAATAAAAGATATAGTAGTAATAGAGATAAAAAAAAAACCATTCTCCAAAGGGGGTCAAAAAAAATGTTCCCAATTTTACAGGATTTTTAAAATAACCAGAGGGATATATCCATGGGTTTTCAACAGAAATGACCCCCAAAACTCTAGGGGGCCAGCGTTTTTTTTTGGGAACACTTTGGCTACCAGGCCCTTGGGTCTTGTCTAGTACATACCAGAAGTAGTAATAAAACTATTCACTAAGCAACAACTTCATTAAATGGTTCATAAGCAGCTACAGAAAACCATCAAACTACAGTAACGAGGAATAAACGGCTGTGTGAACAATCCCTAAAACGGATTTTTAAAATTTTAAACCTGCCCAACCGGGCATGTCCAATTTTTTTTCAGGTTTCGTAGTGGAGCAAGATGCAAAATGCGAAAAGTAACAAAGCTCTCTGTACTCTACAATGGCTGGGAAGACTGAAGGGACCTGGACACTTTGGTATTCTCGATGGTCATAGGTAGGGCCCAAAATAAAGGGGCGCGCTGGGGGGCTTTTTTAAATTCGGGCCCGGGGCCCCCAAATTTAAAACCCCCTGTCCCCCGAGTCCCCCGGCCCCCAGGCCTCTCCCCGGGGCCCCTGGAAAGGCACCGCGGCCCCTTTTCAGCGCAGGGCGCCCTGGCCCGCACACACACCGGGGCTTCTGCGGGAGAGGGGCGAGCGCCCCCTGCCCCCCAGACAGGGGTCGGCCCCGCGGCCCCACATTGGGGGCCCGGCCCGGGTCCTCAAAAAGGCGCTGAGGCCCCCGCCACGGCCGGGGTGCGCCCACCGGAAACGTCGCGTTTGACATCCCTTTTTTCCATCGGACGCTGCCTTTTTCCTCGGGGCCCCACGCGCTTTCTTAGGCCGTGCCCCCGAGGAGTTTCCCGGGAGGGGGGGCTAAAAGGGAGGAGCGCGCTCCCCGGGGGGTTAAGGGGGTTATTAATGTTGTTTTTTTTTAAAAGCGTTTACCTCCTCTGGCCCCTTTAACTGCCTGGGGGGCCCCCCCCCAATATCCCTGCCTGGGGGCCCCCTTTAAAAACCCCCCCTGGGGCCCCCATAAAACGCCGGTCCCCCCAAACCCCCTTGTCGTGGCCCCCCTTTTTACCCCCTTGTGGACCCCAAACCCCTTTCCGGGGAAACCCCAAATTCCCTCCCTTTTTGGACCCCAAACCCCTCCCTTTTGGCCCCTTACCCTGCCTGGGGCCCCTAAAAACCCCTGCTGTGGGACCCCATACGCCTGCCTGTGCCCCTATAAGCCTGCCTGGGGCCCCCATAAGCCTGCCTGGGGCCCCCCCAAATCCCTGCCTGGGGCCCCCCATAAAAACGGCCTGTAGCCCCCAATCCCTGCCTGGGGCCCCCATATCCCTTCCCTGGGGCCCCCCATATCCTGCCGTGGCCCCCAATTTCCTCCCTGGGGCCCCTATCCCTGCCTGTGGCCCCCATTTTCCCGGCCTGGGGCCCCCATACCCCGGGCCTGTGCCCCTTTTAATCCCTCCCCTGGGGAAACCCCATACCCCTTCCTGTCCCCCTATAACCCCTGCCTGTGGCCCCCATATTCCCTCCCCTTGCCCCTTTTAAGCCTGCCTGGGCCCCCCTAAAACCCTTTGGCCTGTGGCCCCCAAAAAACCCTTCCCTGTGGCCCCCATTTCCCCTGCCTGGGGCCCCCAAAAAAATTACTGCCTGTGGGCCCCCATACCCCTGCCTTTTCCCCCCATATCCCTCCCCTGGGCCCCCCATACCCCTCCCTTTGGGGGCCCCCCAAAAATTTCCCCTCCCTGGGGCCCCCCAAAATTATCCCTCCCTGTGGCCCCCCAATTTTCCCTGCCTGGGGCCCCCCAATATCCCTGCCTGGGGGCCCCCAAAATCCCTGCCTTGGGCCCCCATATCCCTGCCTTGGCCCCCAAAATCCCTGCCTGTGGCCCCCCAATTACCCCCTGGCCTGGGGCCCCTAAAATTTTCCCTGCCTGTGGCCCCCCAATTCTGCCTGAAACCCCCCAATCCCTCCCCCTGTGGCCCCCATAAAAAATTTTGCCCGGGGGGCCCCCCATATCCCTGTCTTTGCCCCAAAAAAGGTCCCTGGGGGGCCCCCTAAAATCCCTCTCTGGGGGGCCCCCATTTTGCTGCCTGGGGCCCCTATAATGCCTGCCTTTGGGGCCCCCTTTCCCTCCCTGGGGGCCCCCAAAAATTTTTCCCTCCGGGTGGCCCCCAAAAATCCTGCCTGTGGCCCCCATACGGCCTGTTTTGGGGCCCCCCCCCAAAAAAACCGCCTGCCTTTTCCCCCCATATACTGCCTGTTTCCCTATATACCTCCCTGGGGCCCCCATATCCCCTGTCCCCCTATATACCTTCCTTTTGGGCCCCCCCATATACGGCCTTTTTCCCCTAAAATCCCGGGCCTGTCCCCCCAATATCCCCGCCTCAGGGCCCCCCATATACCGCCTCCAGTGACCCAAAATTTTCCCTCCCTCAGTCCCCCAAATTTTCCCTTCTTGGGGCCCCCCTAAATACTCCCACAGTGCCCCCATATACTCCCTTTCAGTCCCCCTATATAACCGCCCGGGGGGGCCCCATATAGCCTGTCCCCCACTAATAACGGGTTTTGGCCCCTATATACCTGCCTGGGGGCCCCCAAATTTTCCCTGCCTGGGGGCCCCTATTTTTACCTGCCTGGGCCCATATATCGCCTGGGGGCCCCCATATAACTGTCAGTGCCCCTATAAAACCAAACTGAGGGGACTGCTATACCTAAAATTTTTAAGGGGGTTGCTGGAAATTTGAGGGATTCTAAGATATTTTTTTTTCCAAATCCTCGGGGGCCCGAGTTTTGGGCCCGGGGGAGAAATTTTGGTGAAGGTGTAACCCGGGAATGGGAAAAAAAGGGAAAGGAACGCGCTGATCAAAAATGAGGGTTTTTTCCGGTGAGCCCAACTAAATGAAATTTTGCAGTGTAACCCCACCCCTATTTTCCTGCAGAGCGCTACATACAACTAGTATCAAACCACTATCGGGGTCACTGTATGGCGGTGGTAAAAGGGTAATCAAACCCTTTTGTACAGCGGGATGTCACATGTGGGGGTTGCGTTGGGGGTCAGGGTCGGGGCAGGTTTAATTTGAGCCTTAATTAGTAATAGTTTTGGGGTTTTGGGTTTTTGTAGGAGGGTTTTTAGTCCCAACACTTTTCTGGTAGTTTTAAAAGCCCATGTATCTTGAAATTTTTTGGGTGGCCCCCCTTTTTAAAGGGGGAAAATTTCAAAATAAAGGTTAAAGTTCCCCCAAAAATAAAAAAAAAAGGGTTTTTTCGTACAGTGCTGTTGGGGAGGGCCGGGATCTGTGTGGATGTCCCAAAAAAATTAGTGAAAGAACAAAAGGGTTTTTTTTTTTGTAAAAAAACTCCGCATTTTACAATGGGCCCGCGAAAAATTTCGTGGAACCCAGCCCTCCCCTTTAAAAAAAAAAGGGGGGCCCGAGCCCCGGATGTTTTGGACCCTAGCAACCCCCCCTGGCCCAAAATACAAAATGGGAGTTTCACCATGATCTTAAAAAAAGAAAAGAGGTAAAAGAAAGGAACGGGGATACGGCCAGAAAAATCATACAAACAAACAAAGGGGAAAGAAGCAATCCCTAGACATTCTTTTGGGGGGTTAATTATAAAAGTGCATATTCCCGTTTACCCCCAGAACCCCAACTGTATTTTAAAACTTTGCAAAAAAAACAAAAATTAAAATCTGCATTTTTCCAAATTTTTTCCCAGTGCTGTGCCACACTTTACAAGGTTCTCCTGGCACTGGTAAAACATGAGTAGTCTGTAAAACTTCTTACCACGGAATTACCCCTTCTGCATTTTTAATTTTTTTGGGTTAAAAAAAAACAAAAAAATTGGGCCAAAAAAAACGGTAAACCCAAGCGGGGTTAAAAACAATGCTAGCGGATCCTTTAGCTTTATTTTTATTGTTATTATTGGCAATAAATTGTAAAAAATTTAAAATTTTTTTTCCCAGCGTAGGGGTTTTTATTTTTTGGGTTTCTTGTTTTTATATTGTTCCCCAAGCATTCAAAGACATTATATTTATTTTGCGGGAGTGTAACGATCACTAGGATACCCAAAACTTTAAAATTTTCCCAGGAAAAACATGCAAAAAAATTGTTAAAAGTTTTGGCACCCCAATTTTCTGAGGGAAAAGCTTTTGTTTTTAAATTGGCAAGTCAAAAAACATACAATTTTTTTTTATTTTTCTCTTTTAAAAAAATTGTTCATTTAAAAGGATTGCTTTTTATTTTAAAAAGATCTTGCAAAAAAAAGTCACTTTGTTTTGGCCAATTAAGTGTCCTACCTTTTTCCTAGAAAATCCCCCCTTTTAAAAAAGCTGCATCAGCTCCCGGGTCGAAAACGCTTCAAAACCTTTTTAAAAATCTCTTCAGGGATGGGCCCGGTGACCTTGTTGCTATAGCTACAGACCTCCCTTTTCTACTTTCTTAAAATTTAGCCAGTAAACACCCCCTAAATTTCAAAAAAAAAACCGGGGAAACGGGGGGGGTTAAGGAATAAATGTGTGGGGAAAAAACCCCCTTTTAAAAACTTTTTTTTTTTTTTGGGGGCCCAACAAAAAAAACAACTTTCCCCAAAAAAACAACACAAAAAAACCCCCCAAAAACAGAAAATTCTGTCACATTTTTTTTGTGAACGGGTTTAAAAAAAATTTTTAAAATTTTTTATCACACCAAAAAGCGTTTGGGGTGTTATTGATGCGGCTTTACCGATTATGGGGGTTTTTTTCTAGCGCTTTATTTTCTTTTTAAAACACCCCCCAATACAAAAATTGGGCAACAAAAAGAGGGATAGGCCCAAAGGATTAAGCAAATCGGAAGTAGCAGGGGGTCCCCTAAAAAAACCTGCAAATAAATAACTTTTTAAAAAAATCCCCCAAAATTTCCAAAATTTGTTGCATGGGGGTAGGGGGAAAGGGTTTAGTGTTGTCGGAGGAGTGCATATGTTTTCCTGTCTGTCAATGTGCTAGTTAAATTTTTGGGTTTTTTTTAAATGGGAAACTTTAAACCTTTTCATTTTAAAAAAATTTATCCCTTTTTGGGGGTTTTATCAATTAACTTTTAAAATTTTGGGGGTTTTAAACAAAAAGGGTTTAATAGGTTAAGTATTGTGGGACCCCCTCTTTTCAGGGGCCTATCCCCACTAAGGGCCAGATAAATTGTTTTCTGTGACACGGGATGGGCCTATGGCCCCTAAATCCCCGATCCCCCTTTACGGATTTTTGGCTGGGTCTCAAAGGGGTGGGAAACTTGGGTGCCCAAAACCAACAAACCCCCATTCCTTGAGGTGGACTTCTGAGGGGCCCATCGTTTTTTGGCGAGTTCTTCTTGATTTTCAGTATTTTCACTTTTGGATTTTTTTTTAAAGAATATTTTTTTAAAAGTTATATTTTTTTGAAATATATTTTTTCTTAAGCATTATTACTTGGGCCCCCAAACTGAGAAGGTCCCAAAATTTTTAACTGATAGAAACCTTGGGGGAAAAAAACCCGGGAATCACAAATTTAGCCTAGGCAGGGATGTCCACAAAAATTAAAGTTTTCCTTTTCCCCGGGGTTTGGAAGAAACATCAAAAATGGGCAGAAATGATCCATTCTGTACTGCAAAAAGAAAATGGGGCATTACAACCCCAAACCTAAGGGCGGCAAACGGGGACAACACAAAAACACCCAATGGATTTGCAAAAACATGGGCTACAAGCCATATGTCCAGCTACAGGTTTTCCCAAATTAACCCCCACACCAACCCTCTGAAAGGGCCCATCATGGTGCACAGCAAAATAGAAACCCGGGTTGGGAATCCCCAAGGGCAATTTCTTCAGCGACCCAGTCCCCCTTTCCCCCGTCCCTTTGGGTGCCCAATTTGTAGCCGGAGATTGTTTTAATAGATTTAAGTTCTCCTGAAACAAAGGGGCCTTTAAAAACCCTTTTGTCCCATCTTTAAGTAGCTTTTTTAAAGGTAATGTATGTCTTTTTGTCTGTTCCCCACCCTCTAAAAACGTAAAAATGCTTTTGGAATTTGTTGGTGGGTCATAAAAAAAAGATTATTATTGGTCTGCGACCCCCGTAAGTATTGCAATTAAGGTGTCTTCCCAAATTTAACATTTTGGGCCCCATAGGTTTCCCACCCCCC